>MU834594.1:0-45818 GCA_029204225.1 Diphasiastrum complanatum | reverse complement strand
ACCAGAATCGTTCCAGACTACCTGGACCCTACTAGCCAAACATCTTGCTATGACTTTCGACAAGGCAGTCATCGAGATCAAGGAAGAAGTTGAAGCTGGTTGGAAAAATTCAAATTGAATCGTATTCAAAAATCTCGAATATTGGATAAACTCCTCATGAGATATAGTGGAAGTCAAAGCCAAATCTTGCACATGTTCGAATATTTGGATGCACAGTGTATATGCACATACCAGATAAGCTGAGAAAGAAACTCGATGAAAAGACAGAACAAGGTTTTCTGATAGGATTCGAGACATTCATCATATTATCGTGTCTATGTACCCGAAACTGGCAAGATAAAATTTTTTCGAGATGTTACATTTGATGAAATGAAATATATAGTAGACAGTGGTCTAGTCAGCTATGAAATTCTCAAAAATTATTATGAGCTGCCGATGACAACAAAAGAAAAACAAGCAGAAGATGAAAGAGAGTTATCAGATTCAGAGGGAGGTCAAGATCGAGTGCCTGACAGACTCGAATCACCAGTTCATATTCCAACAGAAAAGCTCGAATCAGAATTGAACTCAAAACCTATAGAATCAAACTCGAAACCACCTATAAGAAGATCAGATAGACAATGAAAACCACCAGAAAGGTATGGTCAGGATGTTTTTTAATACAACCATCGAATTTTATGAATTCTCTGACAAACCTCAAATATTTGAGGAAGCTGTAGATGGACCAAATAAAGATCGTTGGATTCAGACAATGGAAGATGAAATGTCATCCATGTACAAGAACAATGTATGGACACTTGCACCTATACCTGATGGCAAAAAACTAGTCAAGTGCAAGTGGATCTATAAGATCAAAACAGGTTCTAATGGAAAAAACATCATATACAAGGCAAGGTTGGTTGCTAAAGAATTTTCATAGAAGTATGGGATCAACTACACTGACACTTTCTCACCGGTAGTCAAACATACATCAATTCGCTTGTTATTCGCGTATGCAATGGCTCATGATCTGAAAATCCATATTGTAGATGATAAAACTGCTTTCTAGCATGCAGAGTTAGAAGAAGACTTACCAACCACTTAGTTTTGTAAGCCAAGAATATCCAGAATATGGATGTCACATGAATAAAAGCATTTATGGTCTCAAATAGGCAACAAGACAATGGTATAGAAAGAAGGATGAAGCATACGTTCCATAGGCTTCAAACCTCTATTTGTTGAATCAAATGTCTATATCAAATATAATGAAATAACCATTTTAGTTGTTTATGTTGATGACACGCTTATTTTTTCAAGAAGAGATAAGTTAATTTCAGATGTCAAAACAAACATTTCTGAAATATTTGAGATCGTTGACCTAGGAGAAGCTAAAATCTATCTAGACTTGCAGATCGTGAGAGACTTTGAAGGTGGTAAGTTGTATTTTCACCAACAAAAGTACACTCAAAAGATCATTGAAGACTTCAACATGCTCGAATGCAAAGGCGTGCATACTCCCATGATACCTGAAACAATACTGAGCAAGGCAGATTGCCCGCAAACTCTCGAGGAAGAAAAAAAAATGGCCAAAACACCCTATCGTAGGCTGATTGGATCATTGTTATATCTAGCAGACAACACCAGACCTGATATAGCGTTTGCAGTATATAGGCTGAGCCAATATAATCAGAACCTAGGATCGTTACATTGGAAGTTGGCAAAGAGAGTACTATAATATCTCCAAGAAACGAAAGACTATGGACTGTGTTATTCAAAGAAAGCTGGATTTCACATTGAATCATACAGTGACGCAAGCTGGGCATCTATGAAGGATGATAGCAAAAGTAAAAATTTCAGGAGGTTAGCATCTAGCGCAGTCATACTCTAGATTAGCAAGAACCAAACAACAGTAGCTCAATCCTCCTGTGAAGCGAAATATGTAGCAGCAGCAAAGATGGCAAACGAGCTGATCTGGATTAAACAGATATTAGAAGGATTTGATGAATCTAGTTCTGAATCTTATGTCTTGTTAATGGATAACACTTCAGCAATCTATCTTACGAAATATCATGTATTTCACTCGAAAACGAAGCACATAGCTTTCAAGTATCATGTGATTCGGGACTTAGTTGAGAAGAAGATACTGAAGACAATCTTCAGACCCACAGACGAAATGACAGCTGATATCTTTACAAAGCCACTGAGTAAAGCCTTGTTCGAAAAGGAAGAAGATTGGGGTTAATCCAACTGCCACTTTGAGAGGGAGCTGTAGAACAATTGATCAGACAGATCTTGATTCTACCAACAAGGCGTACAGTTTACTTGACAAAGGATGAGAAAGAAACAGACGTGAACTCAAAACTTTTCTAGTCGTGACCAACTCGAAAGATTCTTGAAAGATTCGCGAAACAATGTCTAGTTCAAGGCTCAGAAGTCATGAAACTATCTCAATAGTTCGCGAAATATTGTAGATTCCTTCAAGATCAACAATTGTCATCTGTTGCGAACAATTCGCGAAAGATGAAAATATTGTGAAGTCAACCATTGTAAATGGTTAGATTTCTACTGTTACAGTAAATAAAAGACCAAAAAACCTGTCATGTAGCAATATAAATACATTTGCACTACTCGTTGAAAGGAGTGACTCAATCAGAGACACAACAACGAGATAAGACAACAAGAAATGTATATTGATGAATCAAATTCAGAGTTATAAAAAATTCATTTTTGATCAATAGTTTCTTACTGTCTAAATTGTCTTAAGTTGTCTCATACTTCCGCATTTTTTAAATGTTTTTTTTGTCATAAATTTTTTTTACATTCACCTTTCGAGCGGAAAGTGCACGTAAAGAAAAGGATATCTGTTTTTACATGGACCTTTCAGAATCCGGATGTGATTCCCTACTTAAAGAGTGCTGTTCATCGCTCTCAATCCTACGAAAGCACTTTTAATTCCTTCATGTGATAAATGAACATAAACAGTCGCTGTCAAAGCATCATTACTGTGAGAGTAAAGCCAAGTGAAAGAGAGAAAGATGCATACCGTATGCTAGAAGAGCGTTGATCCGTGAACTAGTAAGGTGCACTTTCAGCATATGATGGAGGAGAGAGAATTCTTCTCTGTTGTTGTAGAGAGAAATCGTCAAAACAACATGATCTTATAGTGTCAAGCCGGTTAGCATCCTGGAATGTGTGAGTGAGAGAGGGAAAATCAATTTCCCTCCAAATTGGGATTTGAAATTTAAAAAGTCTTATAGAATACTTTTATTAGTTTTTAAGTGGGAGACCCACTAAGTTAAGAGCAGAACTTTATTTTGTGAAGGTGTAGGATTTAAAAAAAAAAAACCTTGTAAGCTTGGAGAGGTGGTATTTCTGTAGCTGTCCACGTGTCTGTTTGCGAAGCAGGGTGAAACTAAACGAAGGAGCATCCATGAGAGAGAGAGAGAGAGAGAGAGAGAGAGAGAGAGAGAGAGGGAGGGAGGGAGGGAGGGAGGGAGGGAGGGAGGGAGGGAGGGAGAGAGAGAGAGAGAGAGAGAGAGAGAGAGAGAGAGAGAGAGAGAGAGAGAGAGAGAGAGAGAGAGAGAGAGAGAGAGAGAGAGAGAGAGAGAGAGAGAGAGAGAGAGAGAGAGAGAGAGAGAGAGAGAGAGAGAGAGAGAGAGAGAGAGAGAGAGAGAGAGAGAGAGATTTTACCAGAATGATGCCTCCCTTTCCTTTGTAAAGAAAGAAAAACTTAGATTACGGACATGGAAGGCAAGGATGAGGTGGAGAGGTTAACCTTGGTGACAAAAAAAATTTCTTAGAATTTCTCATGGGATGATGTCAACAGGGAGATGGCATGATATTTTTCAATATTTAAAAAGCCCAAAAATGGTTACACGTTAACCTTCAGATCTAGCTCCAAAATTGGTTTCTTTCAATATGTTCAATTTTTAGTTCAAAAAAAGTAGTTTCAAGGTTCGAAACTTGGAAAATGATCATATTCAAAATAACTCCATTCGTACTATCCTCTTCACTTCACCTCCAAATTTTCATCCAAAGCAAAATTGAAACTTCAAAACAAGAATATCCATATATTTGCAAATCTTAAAAACATTGGGTGAAAATTAGCTAGATTGAAGCTAAGATATAGCTCTATTGATCCATAACCTCAAACATGGTAGATTCACCCAAAGTATAGCCAAAAATAGAGAAAAACATACAACATAATTGTAGCTACCTAAAAACCGGGATTATTTTACTAAAATGGCCATAACCTTCACATAACACCAACAAGTAAATAAAAAAATCAATACCTACCAAAAACTAAGATCAAGGGCTATTGATATGAATCTCTCTCTCTCACACACACATACACACGCACACACAACATTTCTAGGTCTGAAATTGAACCAAAACAGTTTAGGAATTTAAAAATCAAGGAAACTAGTTAACTAGTGAGTCCAAGAAAACTACCAAATCTAATAGGGAAAAGATCTAAAGTTGTGATACCAAAAATTTTCATGTGCCATAAAGTCCTAACATTTAATCCATCCATAAAGATCAAGTAATCATGGTAAAACAAGAAATTAGAAAACTAGACAAATTGTAGAAAGTTTTACCAAATTATGCAAAGGTAAGTAGAAATTTCCAATAAATGATCATTCATTACACTATGGCCTTCAGTTAGAGCATGATCAAGCTCTCATGTGAAGGTAGTCACATGAACTTTTAAAAGGCAAATTACAAATCTCGCCATCAACAAAAATAGTGTGGATATCGACTATATTATTGTAGTCCTAAACTAATTTAGCTCCACGACTATATTTAGCAATGTTTATTATTAGCACATGGGCTAATTACATGTAGGAGACATGATAAACAGACAATAGATTCTTTTTAGAGCTAGGTATGAATAGAGTATTTTTCAAGTGAATTGGAAAGCTTTTGTGCCCTTTGATCTCATGTGGTCGAAGAGACCAAGTTTAGGAAAGAGCGGATCTATTGTTTCGGAAAGGTTTTAATTATTCAGCGGTCACGGAATCTAAGTTTCTCTACATATATGATACTAGCGGTCGTGGCATCATATGAGAGGATGTTGAGTGTTTCAAGATTGATACAGGTATTTCTCAGTTTGTGAATAGCACCAATATATAGGGCGCACTTCATTATTTGATGCTCAACATACTATGAGAGAAGAGGTCAATATTATTGTCTCTTTCATGATTGTCTAGTTACACTGCTTATAGAACATACAACTATACACGAGCATATTACACATCATATATAGGATAATTATTGTGGCACATTACACAATTTCATGAAATCATAATGGAACTTAAAATTTGAAATCTTCACTAAAGCTCAATGTTAAATTAGATAAGAGACTTATGATGGCCAGAACTTGCCAAGAACTAGATGGTGATTACCAATAATTGTTGGATTTATCTCCTCTACTTTCCTAAAATCCCATTTTAATCTACCTCCATTCATGCTGCATTTTTACTCACGTTGTCGCACAATCTGCATATTTACATGTAAATTCTCTCTCTCTCTCTCTCTCTCTCTCTCTCTCTCTCTCTCTCTCTCTCTCTCTCTCTCTCTCTCTCTCTCTCTCTCTCTCTCTCTCTCTCTCTCTCTCTCTCTCTCTCTCTCTCTCGGCCTGCATGCACCAATACACAAAAGGTCAAAATTTTTACACATTGGGCAAGCTGCTGCTGCTACAACAATTTGCAGCTATCTTTTGGGCAGCGATGGTTCTTAACCTGAGCTCACATTCACAACAACATAATCTTAGTAATAAGATCTTCATTGCCATATGTAACAAATCTTGTACAGGCTCTCAAGTTCACAATCTGTATCACAATTCCTTGCTTCGTCAATAGCAACAACTGCCCCATCAGCAGCGTGCTCAACCATGGCTCTCTGCAGGAAGAACATTGACTCTCCCTAGCTGCTCAATGCAAAACCTCTCCCCCAATCTTTGAATATTCCAGATATTTCTCTCTCTGGCATGTTCCGAAAATGAATGAAATACCACACATTTTAGAGCTTTTATAAAGCCCTGAAAAGCAACGTGGCCCAATCGAAACACAAAACTTCTTTACCAAAAAAAAAGGGGGTCTAAATTGTTGCAATATATGCAAGGCATCAATTTTGCAAGTCTCAATAGACAACAACGTCTAGGGAATGACAATTCGATTGAACCAATCACAAATAGCAGAAGCAAAATTCCTTATCTCAACAAATGGAAACTTCTACCTTGAATTGAAGAATCTTCTAAGGTTCTTGATGACAACCTATGTCAGAACATGGATGACAAAGAGCCAATGTAAGCCAAAATAGAATATCATGTACATCTCATGCTGAACACTATGCGTAGTAAGTGGGAGAGTGCCCAAATGAAAACCCTGGTGCATTTATTCATAGAAAAAACTAGTAGGTACATTGATGAAAAAGATATATACACCCCAAAGGGGAAGTTTAAGAAAAAGTAAGCTCAAACAAGAGCGAAGCTTGCACTAAAGCTAAGATTAATCTAGATCCTGACATTAAAAATAAAGGTGCAAAAACTATGATGATGTTAGTGGAGTCTGCCAACTAACTGTAGCAGATCAGAAAAGTGAAGAGGTGGTGAGTCGGCTAATGAAGGGAGATGAGATGTAGCAGACCCATCCACCGTCGCCTGTTGCAAGATTGATAGGGCCTGAGCACGTTGCAGGGCAATGGAAATACATTGTTTAAAAGAAGCCACGAAAATAGAACCAGGAATACCTTGATGCATTGTCGTCTGATGAGAACACGTGCAAAGAAAATCCTCAAAGCGTCGATGCAAGGTGTGTGAAGGATTGTAAAACATATCTATCTTACATATGTTGATTTTGGGGGGTCCTACCCATGTAGTTTGATTGTAAATATTCAAAGTGTGTGAATTGAGCACATATCCTTGTAGAATAGGGCGAGTTTGGGTTAGGTAGATCAAGTTCCATTGACATGCATAAAGTCTAGTTGGTCTAGTATGATATGTAACAGTGTTCACAATGTCTAGATTGACATGCATGTAGATTTACACATAGAATTGGTCAAATATGGACTTGGAGGAACTCAAGCCATATCAAATCCATTGTGTCCTAAGTTTCTATTGAGACATGCTAATATTGAAATCAAAATGTATTTCCATCTCAATAAGGCTAACTACTTGCTTGTTAAAATATAAGTGTCCACTTTGGATGCTTCACTTACTCTCATAAGAAGTTTACAACTTGCCTTTAAGATTGAAAACTTACAACTTTCATCTTTATGAATGAACACATCATTCATGATCTTATTGAAACCAAAAGATCCTATATTATGAAGACATTTCCATTTCCTTAACTTCATAACTAATGTAAGCTTACAAGGAAAACATACTTTGCTATCTTTTAAGGCATCACACTCAACTAGTATTGCCTTAATCCACCTTTGAGATACAAAAATCCCTTCAAAGCAAAATAGATCTTCATAAGTTGACATGAGAGCATAAATGAAACTATTTTCATTTTTTGATTGCTCCTCCTTATTCTTGATTGATTTCTCCTGGATAATAACAATAAGTTTGAACTTATCCAAAGTTCCAAGCAAACTACTCTCCAAGGACATGAAATAAAATTAAGTTACTTTCATGAAAGTGGCATTTACCTTTGCATCTTGAACCAAACAATGCACTTCCAGATAAAAAATCTCAAAAGGTTTGACTTGTGTTGTGATGGACTCTTGAAGACAAATCTTGCAAGTCCTTGTGAGACTTCAAGCCTCATTCACCTTTCCACAAATGAAACGTCTTTCCTTGGATTTGTTTTTCTTGTATTTGCATTTTGAACTTGAAGCTCCATCCTTCACCTCGGCCCCCTTTCTTTGGTTCTCATTGGATGGATTGGTCTTCTTTTTGTAGCATCTTGAGAAAAAATATCTTCCCTTTCCACAAAGGTTGCACTTAGGATCCTTACTTTTCTTCAATAGGATGCCACCTATTGATGCCATGTGAAACAAAACTTGTGATATGATTCTACAAATGTAATTTGTGACTCTCAAGAGACTAGATTTGAACATATTCAATATTCTAGAAGGATCTAGCTCACAAACCTAAGAATCAATCTTCACACTAATGACTAGTGATCACTAAGACAAAATCACACAATCTTTGAATCAAATCACAAAATAAACCAGATCCAAACTCCTATTGGACTCAACAAATACCAATGACTCTTTCGTTTGAGAGTTGAAATGGGTATGAAAAGATTTGACACCTAGATTTTCCTTTTCACTTGACTAGTTCTCTCAACACATGAGATTCTTGAACAAAAGATGGGTTTTGTTTCAAATACATAAAAATCAAACTTAATCACTTCTTTTGGACTCACTCTTGACCCAAATAATCTTACTCTTGAGATTTAGAATGAATTTGATTTGATTTGACAACATACTATACCGCCAATTTTCACAAAACATAGGATCTACACTAGATCACTCAAATTTGACATGTACATTTGATTCAAACACATAAAATTAAGATCCAATCACCCCTTTTGGAATCCCCAAAGAATCTTACTCTTGAGATTTGGAATGGATTTGTAATAGTTTGATAACAACCTATGTCAAGAATTTTTCACCAAGCTTTAAAAAACAGACACATAGAGATTCACAAAGATCCCAACCATGCATGAACACTCAAATATGGACTCCTCCTTGTTCTAGACATCCAATGGGATCACAACTTAATCCTCACACTCTCACAAAGAAAGTTAAATATAACTAATTTGAGTTTCATACATACTATGTCATTTTTTGCTCAATAAATTGAATTCATTCACCCCTATTGGATTCCACCAATTATGAGTTGGAATGAAATTCAAAATCAAAAGTTGTGATTATTCTCACTAAGATATTGTGCTTCAAAGAGCTAATGCCACTTAGAAATATTTGATCACCTAGGAGAAGACAAACTCTCCACCAATAACAACACAACATAAGCTTCTAGATCTTGCTCTCTACAAAGGAACCCTTAGAAAATTGGATCTCTCTCTACACATTTTCCATACACACCTCAATGACTTTTTTCAAGCCTAACAATCACTCAAACATATTGAGTAGGGTCGAACAATGTGACTTGGATCTCAATCTCTTTTCTAGAACTCTCAATTGAAGCCAATCTATGTCAAATTCTACAAAAGATTTGCATAGATGCTATATATGCACTAGAAACTCTCAAAGGTTTCACTTGGAGGACAGATCCAAAGATGTTTTCTAGCAAATTGATGCTTCTAAACTTGACCCTATCACTCTTGAACAAATCTAGACTGATGATACAATGGATTTCAACCTCTCACCTTGCATATCACTCCTTAATCTATGATTTTTGGCAATTTTCTCTCTCAACTTGACATGTACTCAAAAAATCAGAGAAACAAATTTAGTCCACCTGAATCAAGCTTCAAATTAATTATTTGGATGATCTAATCCAAGAACAAATCATAGGAATAAATAGCCACTGCTTCTGCCCACAACTATTTTGGTACTTTCGCATGAGCCATCATACACCTTGCAGCTTCCATTAGTGTGCGATTCCTTCGTTCAGCTATTCCATTGTGTTGAGGTGTGTAAGATGCAGTCTTTGTGTGCATAATACCTCTATCAATACAGTAAGCTTTGAATTCGTTGAAAATGTACTCACCTCCACGATCTGTGCAAATTTGCTTCAGTTTATTGCTTGTTTGCTTCTCAGCCCAACTCGTATACTCAACGAATTTTTCGAAAGCTTCAGATTTAGTACGAATAAAGTATACTACAGCAAACTTGCTGAAGTCATCGATAAACGTAATGAAGTACTTTGCATCACCCAATGACAATACTCCGAATGGTCCACAAATATCTGAATGCACAATTTCAAGTACCTTAGTTGCTTTATAAACATCCTTACTAAAAGGTGTTCTAGTCATCTTGTCTTTAAGAAAGGATTCGCAGGTAGTTTGAATATCTCTACTTTTGATTTTGACTCCTTGAATTCTCTGACTTTTATTGGCTTGGTACAAGACTTCCATGTTCATATGACATAGCCTTCTGTGCCAAAGTACATCTATTGATTCTTGAGTTTGATTGACTTGTTCGATTCTTGTTCGAATATTCAGGTGATACAAATTTTCTTCTCTGCTGTCTTTAGCAATCAAGTTATCAGAATCTTCCTCGAACAATTTACAAGAGTTCTTTGTGAAGGTTACTGACATGCCTGTATCAACTATCTTAGCTACAGATAGAAGATCTTTATCAAGAGTAGGGACATGGAGAACTTCCTCCAGTTTTTTGTCTCCCTGATTCGTGTCTAACCATAATACACCAGTTCCATCAACCACGTGTTTAGAACCGTTTCCAAGTATAATGAATCTCGAATCATTCGTCTTCTTGTACTCAGACAAAATTTGTTTTGAAAATGTGAGGTGGCTCTCGAATCAAGTACTACTTCTCAAATTGAACTAGATGAACAACATAGATCAGTACTAACATAGGCTGCTGAATTCCTTGTTGTCCTGTCTTCTGCTGCTTTGGAGCATTCTACTTTGTCTTTGACATAGTTTGAATATGAAGGTTCACTTTGATTCTCCTCTTTGTTTCTGGGATTCTAATAACAGTCTATTGCCGCATAACCCCGTTTATGACAATGAATACATTCAATCTTTGGATTTAGCCAACACTTTTCTTCTGTATGACTTGATCTTCTTCCATTTGTTGCAGATCTTCTTATCACCATAATTCTTTTGTTGTTTTCCAGATTGTTGTTCATTAGTCCTAGACTCATTCTTCTTAGATGACTCCCTCTTAAACTTAGACTTCCTAGAAGATTTATTCTTCTGAGTAAATAGAGCATTTTCTAAATCACCATTTTCGTCATAGCGTTCACGAGCTTCTACTTCTTCCTTTACTCCGTCTATTGCCTTTTGAAGTGTCATTGTCGCATCTTTCGCCAATAAGGTTCGAGTTGTGTGGAATGACCTGGGTAGGGCCCGAAGAAAATAACTAAGCTGTTTTTCCTTAGAAATTGTATTTTCTACACTAGAATTCTGCAAGGAACTAAATAGATCTTTAATCTTTCGCACAAATATGTTCAGGTCTTTGTCGTCCCACTGTAGGTAAGTTAATTGGTCTTCCAAGAACATAATCTAATTACAAGATCGAGTCTCATTCTTGGTTTGCAATTCTTCCCATAAATCCTTTGTGTTTGAAATTGATGTAAGGTCCAGTATTATATTGTCATGCACTGAAGATGCAATAATTGCTATAGCTTTGTCATTTTTTAGACTCCATTTTCGAAATTCTTTGCCAGGAGTAGCTTTTGATTTTTCTTCAATTGCTTCTACCCATTGCCATAGACCTTTGCCCTTCAACAAGAGTGAAGTCTTTAATTTCTAAATCAAGTAGTTTGAACCTTCTGGGTCCAAGATTGTAGTAATCTTAGCTTGAATGTTGGTGATCGACGACATCTTCTATTTCTGAATAACCTCCAAATAGTGGCTTGTTGATGGATGTATGAAGAAGCAACTCTAAGTCTGATAGGAACAAGCTCAAACATATCTCAATCCAATAACTAAGAAGTCTTCATTATAATGGCATCTCAGGGAGGATATCTTCTAGAAGCCAGTGAAAGACTAAACACTTCTAATTACTCAATTTGGAAGTTAAGAATGGAGTCTGTTTTGATTCTCTAGGATGTTATGGATATTGTGCTTGGTGTTGAGGAGGAGCTTCAAGCACAGGGAACCATCGACGAGGAGATCTACATGACGCAGCCAGAGGGATACGAACTCAACGACAACCAATAGGAATCCACAAGGCGCTCTACGGGCTGAAACAGTCACCCAGAGCCTAGGTCTAGAAGATCAACACATTTCTAATAGATAATGGTTTCATTCCAAACTTAGCAGACTCGAATGTCTATTTTAAGTCTGTATCAGATTACTTCATCATCATCACTCTCTACGTAGATGATACACTCTTATTCAGTAATAATCTGAATCTGATGAAGGATACAAAATGCATGTTGGCCCAGGAATACAAGATGGTAGCCCACTATTGTCTCGGAATCCAAATTCAACGAGATCGACCCAGCAGACTGATCATTATCAGTCAGCAACGATATCTCAACAACATGCTGGAAAAGTATGGAATGTCCAACTGCAAACCCAATCTCTTTCCACTCGACCCTGGACTAAAGCTATCAAAGGAACAGTCTCCTCAAACTGAGGCGAAAAAGGAGGAGATAAAGCGCTACCCATTTCAATCCATCATCAGCTCACTAATGTATGCAATGATATGCACACGATCAGACCTTGCATATTTAGTCAGTACACTCAGCCAGTTCCTGTCAAATCCAAGCTTAACTCATTAGGTCATGAAGTACATTCAAGCAATGACAACTCTCAGCATCTGCTACAGAGGCAGCCAAACTGCCAACATCCTTGAAGCCTACACAGATGCGGATTGGACAAGAGATGTCAACACCAAAAAATCAACTTTTGGATTTGTATTTTTATGCAACCAAGGCCCAATCTCATGGAACAGCCAGAAGCATACCTCAGTTGCATTATCATCAACGGAATCCGGATACATAGCTACCACAACTGTAACCAAAGAGGCGATCTGGCTTAGACAACTGCTTGGAGACCTCAATCTTACACAAACACTTCCTACAACAATCTATTGTAACAAACAAAGCACAATAGCTCTTTCTCTCAATTCGAGATTTCACTCTCGAAGCAAACATATAGAAATCAGGTATCATTACCTTAGAGAGAAAGTGCACAGTAAGGAAGTAGAATTGATCTTCTGCAAAACAAATTACATGGCAACAGATTATTTCACAAAAGCTCTATCAAAGGAGCAACATCTCAGATTTAACGATATGTTAAATCTGAAGTCCAAATTTTTTTAGGATCCACATTAAGGGAGAGTGTTAGATTTTTTATGCTCAGACTTAAACAATTCATTCAAGTAATGAGCATCCTAAAAAACCGAAGGCCGACTTCATATTTTCAGACCTTCACATTTTTTCTTTTCTTTTTATCTTAAACAATTTGTTGGCACCTTCACCTTTTTCGCACCTTAGCGAAAAAAGCGACACATTGGCCAAGTGGCCAGAATGCCTTAGAAACCATTCTTAAGACACCTTTTGCTTTTTTGCCTTCTTCGTCTTTTTCTGTGCCTTCACGAAAAATGTGACACACTGGCCATAATGACTTAAAAACCATTTTTGGACCACCTTTGCCTTTTTTGCCTCTTTGCGAAAAATGCGTCAAAGTACCCAAAATGCCTTAAAAACCATTTCAAGGCACATTTGCCTTTTTCGTTGTCTTAAAACTAAGGCACCTTCGCCTTCTTCGTTGCCTTCACTATAAGACACTTTTCGGCTTCTTCTCTTTTTTCGGCTTCTTCGCTGTCTTAAAACTAAGGGTGCCTTTAGGATCTACACACCTTAAGTCTAAGGGCGCTTTAAGTCTAAGGGCACCTTCAGGATTTGCATACCTTCAGTCTAACGAGCACCTTCGGGTTTTTCGGGCTTTTCGACAATGGCAGATCGACATCGCCAACTTATCACCAACCCTGAAAGGCTTGAGAAACAAATATCCTAAGGGCGGTTACCAACTTTTGTATAGATGCAAAACTGGAGTAAATGGCAGTTAAGGCATGAGATATTTTTCTCTCAACACTTGTAAATGGTCAAAGATGGAGGTGATAGGTCCAAGGGTCCTTGCAAAGTCTCACCAAAGTGTAAAGATGCTTCTATTCGTGGGATAATTTGTCAGATACGGGTCTATATTTAGTGATGCATGGATATTTTTGATTGCTTTTGTCTACTTGAGTCAAGTTGACCCAAACATTGTCCTTGCTCCATCAAACACTTGGCTAGATCTCTATTAAAAAAACTTGAGTACCCCTAACTCAACATTACTAAGATTATGACCTAATTAGTGCCCTAATTGGATAAGCCCAAGTGGCATTTCTCATTAGTATAAATAGCTAATCATTAGAGGGAGACATATGACAAAGTTTAAAAAAAGAAATCAAGTAACAGAGTTTCTACTTTGATATTGCTAGCAACGCTTACTGCTTATCAGCGGAAGTGCATCAGACAGAGTTATCAGTTACTCAAAGATAATATTGGTGGGTACGCGACTTCATCCGCTATTGTTTTGTACTTGCATCATCTAATTTGTGCATGCTATTTACTGAATTATGTGGCTATATATGCATGTTTTTGTTCTCTATCACAATCAAATAGACAAAACAATGCACTAATTGGCCTAAGTTTGAATATGTTTTTTGCAATTCTTGTGCCAAGGCATCCAGCCCTTGTCCTACAATATTCCATATATGTCTAGGACTACTTTCTCAAGAAAGTGGGAACATAACTTCTAACCCCTGAGCTGTGCAAAATGCCAAATCGTGGTTCACAGTCTGGCCAAAAAAAGAAAATCATTGTAATATAGTTGTCATTCTTGTTATCTTTAGCTCAATTACTATTCAGTTTCTTTTCAATCCTCTCTCTTTTCCTCTATTTGTCACAGTGTTGTTCATTGAGTTTCTCTCTTATCTTTAACTTTTCAATGAAAAGCTTTGACGTTTTGGTATCCCAAATACTTTCCATTAGATTTCTAAGATAACGAAGTGTGGCTATAGCCATATAATTCCTCAAGTTTGCACATCTATGGGGAATCTACTATCTTATCATATCTTTACCTACACCTCATGTTGTGTTCCTATTTGGCTCACCTATTTAACAAATAAACTGATTTGGTGCATAGGTTTTTTCTCATCTTGCTCTCAATGAGACCTAACATGTATATTATCTTTTCTTTAAAATTAAATCTTTTGATTACCAATCCCAAGATGACATTCCTGAATGATATTTCATCTAGGAGTTTTACTTTGTGTACTCCATTTCCCATCTATTGTGAGTCAACAACCTTAGATTGTAAATGTCTTTAGCCCAACAACCTTAGAATGTGCATGTCTTTTCCCCAAATAGAAATTGATCTTGTGAAGGACAAATGTATGTGTTTGTATAAAGTAAATGGTCAAAGCAAAATTTGTGTGGCTCAATCTGAGATAATTGTATTATTTTGTCGTTACTTCATGTACATTCTATCACATAAATGACTTGCACTTTCATGATATGTTTTTATGCAAAATAGTGATACTTATCCTATTATGCATGTGCTTCTATAGTTTACTAAAGTAACACTCGTTCCCAAAGAGAGCCCAAGAGAGTACACTAGAGATAGACAAAAAAAATTGAAAATTTGTATGTCCTTTGCGAAATTGCAAATTCCATACCTAGTGACAAAGAAAGAGAGCTTTCATGAGCATGTCAATTATTAGAGGGTTGGATTGGAAATTTTTACCATTCATACTCTCTAAATGTCAACAAGTGGTTGACATCTTTTACGGGATTGGAATTTGATTCTAAATGTGCAAACGACATTGATTCAAATAACATACTAGAAAAAAATTTGTTTCTCTGCATCATACCTAGTAAAGTATCATTTTGGATTGAAATTTTATATTAAAAGAGGGTTTGTTTGTTCTTTTGGTGTTTTAACATCAAGTTACTTTTGAGTTATACATATATACACTATACATTAAGTGTTGGCCTAGCCTCAACAAGAGCGTGTTCCTCATTTGGATTGAGGGTGCAGGTAGGGTCCCATCCTCATTTAACGATGCAAAATGAACAATTTTGCATTGTTGGATGAGGATTGGCCTTGCCTACTATCCATTCCGCAAAGTTGGGTGAGTGGGACACCCTCAGTCTAGTTGAGTATTACACTCTTTCGAGCTCAAATCTTTAATATGTTAACAGGACGTAGCCGACGAAGCTCGAGCATGAGCTACTTTGGCTATAGTAACACTCTTACCCAGCTCCACTTGTTAACACAAGATTGTAATTTTGTAAGAATGCTTACTTTGCACTGACATCATTATGCCTGATAAGTACAATGTGCATCTGAGAGCAAGTCGCGCCACGAAAAAGCACAAGGTTCCAAACGTCAACGACGCAACAATACAATGGGGACTCTACCTCCCTTTTCTTTTGTGCTTAAGAAACATTGCAACCAAACCAATTTAGCAGATGAGGAGGACTGAGGGGGAGGAGTGAGGACCAAAGAGGAGGCCTGCTGGATGGGGTACAACACGGGTCCAGGGTTCTTGTCTTCAGCTAAGAATCTCACGGGAGAATCCCGATTCCCGTTATCTCTGCCGGACGAAATTTGACATATTGCCCACACGCTATCGCCCTTTATGACAGAAGACACTCGGCGAGCAACCAAAAACAAAACAGAAAGCTGAAGCAGCAGCACAACGCCCCAAACAAACAAACAGACACACACGACAATGATGCCCGCAAGATGATGATGGAGGTGGAGAAGAAGCAACCGCTGCTCCTGGTTTCCTGACTTCACTCTCTCTCTTTCTCTCGCTTTTGCTCCCCCGTCACTCTTTCTATCTCCTCTCGCTATTTTTGCAGATTTGGCTTCTGTTTCTGACTGTTTTTTACAGCTTTGACGTTAATTTTTCATCCTTCGTACTACTGGTTGTTCATTTCGGTACTTTTCTAACTTGGGCAGAGTTGCAAGCATTCATGCCTCTGCTTGTTGGCAATTCGTTTTACTCTAGTTTGCTTCGCAAGGTGTCTTTATTCAACACTCGATCTGCTTCCTGGCTGTATAGCCGTGCATTGCATAGAGCTAGAGGCGTCTGCCTATTAGTGATCTGCAGCTGTACCTTTTTCCGTTGTGTCGTCGGACAACGAAATGAAGGAACACTATGCGAACGGAGGTCTCCATGGATTCTGGTGGCTTGTTGTGATGATTCAGTGCGCTATCAGTAATTATTGCAGCACTGGTACCAAAAAGTTGGTGATGCTGAGTGGTGTGAGCAGCTGAATATTATATCAACACTTGGAACGCAGTTTGAGAGGGGATGACCTTCACATTCCGTACGGTCGACACTTGCAGAGTGTTTAAGTTTCGCAGTTAAGAAATTAGAACTTAAAATGGTGGATTTATATAGGTCTAGGATAGCTCGTGCCTTATCGAGCAACATCTTGCACAAGCTTCGATCTATTGCTTGTAGATGAGCACATATCTGCTTATGTTCACATCCTTCATCGCTCTAATTAGTTTGCAGATGACATAACAGAAGGCCTTAACAGAAATCTGGTCGTAAATTTGCTGTGTGCATTAATCGAAATGAGGACAAGGAAAGGAGGGTATCCATCTCTGACAGATGGGATCACGTTCAGCATAAGGCCTGCTGTTTCAAAGATCTGCAAACGCACTATGAAGGATGCTCCAGGGAGGCCCTGCAAACAAGCTGCGACTTCCCGGACGAGATACTTTGGAGCTTGTGTAATCGATACTTTGCCGGATGATCTACTTATGGCAGTGATACTAGCAGTAAGCTCTACAGCCTCGTCGCCTCAGGATCTGATCAACGCCATGCTCACGTACGTTTATTCGCGTAAATATTGAACATGTCTTGCAACTTAATTATACAGAATCTGAAGATAGTTGCCACACGAGTTTGTTCAAATCTTTCTTGCTCCGATGACTTTTGTGACTCTTGATGAAGTCTTTTTCCAGCTGCCTTCGGACTTCGAACTTCTGGTCCAGAGCAGACTCCAGAGGTACAGAATGCAACGCGTATTTGTAAGGCTTTTGAGCTTTGAGGTTCTTATGCGTTGAATCTGTTGCTTCATGTAGATGCCGACGATTTTGTGCTGCTGCAACGCATCCGCAAGTATTAGCCAATGCTGCTATTTCTGCCTTTGCGGTAAAGGCAGAGAGCTGGTCTGACGGAGGTCATAGGTTCTTGAAAAAGTGTGCAGATGCGGGAAACGTTGAGGCTTGCTACACTCTCGGCATGGTAAGGACTAAATATCAAACAGCTTCATATCTTTTGTCACGAACTCAAAATCCGCAGCGGTTGTAGCGCAGGTTCTTCAAAAAAGTATTTCTGTTTGAAAAAGCTATGGCTATATCATATTTTAGTTCATCCTTAATGGATTAGATGGCGTCTGTTCAAGAAGAAACGTTTATGACCACTAATTGTGCAGCAGTACGAAGTTCTTGAGTGTGCATTTATGCTTTTGTCTGGTAAATTAACTTTCGGGCACAATTGTCAGGTTTTGATTTGTCGGCTTTATACCCGTGCTTTCAATCCTTTTATTACTGGAATCTTCTCATTTTTAGCTATGCCGCGGTAGATCTCTAACCATCGTAAAGCTTCTCCTTGCCGGACATGAGATAAACCATGAAAAATACCACTGCATTAGCTGCAATTCCTCTACTCCTGTCTTTAATATTCTTACATGTTAAATGTTTTTAATGTAAAGTGCTATTTATTAAGAAGAAATTTGAATTCGGATTCAAATTGTTACTTTATTTATTTTTATCTTTCTACAGATCTGGTTTTACTGTCTCAACAGTAGAGTTAGAGGAGCATCGCTCATTGCGAAAGCAGCAATGGCATCTCATGCACCCGCTCTACACTCATTAGCTGTGATTCAATTTAACGGAAGTGGAGGTTCTCGAAGAGATAAGGATTTGAAAGCCGGGGTTAATCTTTGCGCGAAAGCAGCGTCCTTAGGGTATGTGGATGCCATACGTGAGCTGGGCCATTGCCTGCAAGATGGTTATGGTGCTGCGAAGAATATGCCAGAAGGTAGGCGCCTTTTATTGGAAGCGAACGCACGAGAAGCGGCTGCTGCAATGTCAGCATGCCCTCACGGCTTCATAGAAGCCGCGCTTCAGATGACAGGAAACACCGGGGTTACCAACTATCATCATCAACGTCGTGTGGCTGCTTCGCAAAAATCTGTTGCAATTCAAGACGCTGTTTTAAATCAAGCCAATGTTTATGGTGCCATTGTAGAGCACAGCAATCTTATGTTTCAACTGCTTCAAGGCGGAGGATGCTTTCTTTTGAGTGATTTTGGTTGTAACGTTCCTTCTCCCAAGGTTCACGTTGCCAATAAGTTTCTTGTGAAATGGTTTTCATTACATCCACTTGCTCCTGGTTTGAGATTGTGTTCTCATGTGAACTGTGGCCGACCTGAGACACGAAGGCACGAGTTTAGAAGATGTTCCGCTTGTGGTTCTGTTCATTACTGTTCCCGAGCTTGCCAAGCTTTGGATTGGAAGATTCGACACAAGCATGATTGCAACCCTCATGTCATATGGGAAAATCAGCAAAACAATGATCTACAGGATGAGAATCTATTTGCTTTTGATGATGTTTGACTTTGTGACAATGTTAGAAGTCCTGCGTTTTATAAGGGCGAGCTGACAGAAAAATTAAGTTCGAACTCCTCTATTCCATTTACCTGTGTGATTCCTGCTCTCCAAATGGTAGATTATTTTCTTCTAGAGATACTAGACTTTGCCAGGGTAAAATTCGAATTAACTGCTTAGCTATCTCCCACAAGAGCAGACATGACAATTCAGGCGCGTGATTGTCTTATGCTACTTTAGCATGGAGGTCTGCCTTTTCACCATTATCAATAATAATCAGAAAACATATAGATATGCAGTTGTAAAAGTTTTGAAGAAGATGCATTTGTTCAGAAGATTGTCCTTCAAAAGTAATCTTTCTTGGTCACGACGAATAATCTTCTGCTTCTGGGCCAGATCAAGTAATTCTGGTGAAATATCCTGATATGTCTTGGTTACAGAATCTGGAAAACTTTGGGAGCTGATTACTTGAAATGCTGTGGCCCGAGGTCAGACGAGGCTTCCATTTTGAGGTGGTTAATTCTCTTTCTTATCATAACTGCTTGTTATGGAATTCTGTTTACAACAGCCAGCCGGTTAGCTTTCAAATTACAGCTTTCAGTTGATGGATCTAAACTTGGTCTTCACTCTGTTGTATTTTTTCTCTGGCCTCATAAATACCACCAATTGTCGTGATCCCGGCACTTGCTACTTACTTTGTGGTTTGCTAGTTTGTCTGTTTCATACACGGTTCAGTGTAGCATTGGAGACCAAGAACTTACACGGCATGGTGTAACGTAATGTGCATCCTGCTATTGTTTTGTGATACTTACGCTTAGCTTTGTGAGCGTGGTTATAAATTGAATAGTTTCCTTGCCACAATAAGATGGAAAGATTGAGATTTAATTCACTGAAAGTTTACTTTAACTGTCATCTAATACAATTACATGCAAGAAAGTGTTGGTACATTCATACCAAATTATTTGTGAAATTTTTTTGTGCAGTAACCAGGATGTGAGCCTGCATCTTCCAGGTTCAAAAGTGGATGTACAGAGTATATATCAAATATGTTGCCAAAGAAAAAACCCCTAATATTCCTACAGGAAATCTAGAAAATTAGATGGGAATTCTTTTGCAATATTGGCCTATTAATTTGTGTAGTATTATGTTGATTATGGCCAAAACTTTCAATCCGAGAGTTTTTACTTCGAGAAACAACCATCGTTTCTCAGCATCAACATAGTTTCTGAAACTAGTGATCATTGAGTCACAACAATACGATTGACACACCTAATGAGTTGTATTTGGCAAATGTATGGCATTGTTAACACAGTTGCAATTGCGTAAGACTTTTTTTTTGGGGGGGTGGGTGGGTGGGGTGTGGTGTGGTATGTGTGCTTCTTGGAATGGATTAGCAATAAGCCCAGGGTGATTGTGTAGGAAGTGAAGAGATTCATCAAAAGAGGAGCCATAATCTCATATCATTCAAGGAGGTGACCTTCTGCGACATGAAAACTTTTTACTTTACTTTTTTGCCATAATTTTTTTTACATGCACCTTCCGCATCCCGAAAGGTGGATGTAATAAATTTAGGGAAAAAAAAGGGAGGCACAAAAATTCTGTTTTGTGGGGAACCTCCTTTTTCTTAATGAATTCATGAAAAAGAAAAAAATGATTTTGTATGTACAAGTCAATCAAATAAAGTGGAATCAAGACGGAACAATGCCGTTAAACAACATAACTAAACCAAAACTAACTAAGAAGAGGATAATGTCCAGGGTTATATGGTACGTAGACCATTTACAGATTCAACTGGCATCTCTTCAGTGCTCTAACTCTCTCACTAATTCTGAACAATTTCATATATCTCATTAATAGTAGCAGGCTTAATATCTACAAGACAGATGATACCATCTCTGTAGATCAACCACTTTCCATTTGTTAGAGCCTCTTGTTTTGCTTTTTTCCGTTCTTGAACTTGAATGAAAGTAAGGTCTTCATCCAGGTCTATCGTGGTGCCCTGTAGTGCAGATCTCTTCCCTAGCGCTTCATGACAATCAGTGGCAGATGCAAAGCGTATAACAAGAGTACCTGGATCTTTCTTAAGTCGCCATGCAGTATCCATATCTTTGTGGTGATGTTGAAGACTCTTCAAGAAACTTTTTAGCTTCACCAACAGCATCATGGGAGTTCGTAATACCTCTGACTCGGACATTAAGGGCCTTTTGCTCTCACAAACGGCTCTCGGTGAACTTAGTTGAGATAAAAGAAGGTGAAGGTGGTAGAATAGCAGTATTAGGACCTTTAAACACATCTGACAGCGGTATGATGTTGTTCCACTTAACTTCCAAGCTGTTATATCTTAGCTGAAGTAGTCGAATGAGAGGAAGCTTCGATTTTGACAGCTGCAACTTCTTTCTTGAGATCATTGATAGACAAATCTAGTTTCTGAAGATGAGATTGAACAGCTTGGATCATAGTTTCAAGAGAAAGAAGTTTTTTCCGATGGTCGTTGAGATATTCATAGGAACGTAATTGATCTTCACGAATGACGGAGATTATAAAGTTTGGAAGCAGAGGTAGTTCCTCTTCTGGGGTATTCGGGGTCAAAGGATCGACTATGATGGATTCACTATTATCAAGAATAAGATCTGACAGAGATATAGGGATTGCAACTAGAATGGAAGGTGAAGGTGAAGGTGGATCAAAGGTAGGTGCGATGGACGGGTCTGAAATGGAAGAAGAAGATGAGGTAGATGAAGAGGATGAAGCAGATGAAGCAGTGTTGGCAGGAAGGGCAGGTGCACCACCCCTCTTTGGCCGTGATTCGAATCCTCTGAAATAAAACAGTTCTGGTTCTGCTTCTGCAATCTATTTGGAAGTTCCGCTAGAAGCAGGCCTATGTGTCGATGATTAGGTCGCCGGTTGAAGGTAAACTCGCTGCCATTGTTACTGGAGGCAGGTTCCGTTGGAGGGTATCACACCCACTGGTTGGAGGCATCAGAGTGCTGGAGATGGAGCGCTAGGCCAACGCGAGAGAGGAGCACTAGGCCATTGCGAGAGATGGAGCACTAGGCCATCACGAGAGGAGCGCTAGGCCATCGAGAGAGAGAGAGAGAGAGAGAGAGAGAGAGAGAGAGAGAGAGAGAGAGAGAGCATGTTTTGGAGCTTTTCATTGGTTCATGTTTGCCCTAAAAATGGATTTGAAGGGTAGTTGAAAAGTAGTTGAAGTGGGTTTGAAAATCACACATGCTGATATGAGAGAGAGAACAGAGAATTTTCTAGAGAGAGAGAGAGAGAGAGAGAGAGAGAGAGAGAGAGAGAGAGAAAAGGTATAAAGATCAAGATGCAATGCAAGCGAGAGAGAGGGGCATGGAGTGAGAGGAAGAGTTTTTTTTGAAAATTTAGGGTTAGGGTCTAATTTTTAGGGTTTAGGAATGAAAAATAGCAATAAATAGAGAGAGAGAGAGAGAGAGAGAGAGAGAGAGAGAGAGAGAGAGAGTATAGTAGATTATATGGTAGAATAATATTTTACTTTTACATATTGTGCAAGTAAATATACAATTGGTCTAAATGTGCGAGTAAATATACTATTGTGGTATGCTAGTATAGATCTTTTGTAGTTGATACTTTCTCATTATGGAGAGGATGCTATGTTCATCAAAGGCAAGTTCAAGCGCAAAGGCAAAGGCAAGTGGTCTAAAAGGCAAGATCAAGGTGAGACTTTCTCTTTTGGCAAAAAAAAAGATAAGTCTAAGTTGAAATGCTTTTATTGTGGAATCAAAGAGCATTTTGCAAATGAATGTTTGGAGAAGCAAAGAGATGAAGGTAGCAAGCAAATCAACTTTATTACTAATGATGAGGATCTAGGTGGTGGTGATTCTCTTTTGATGTATTCTTCAAGTCTAATATCAAGTGAAGGTGACAAAGATTCATGGTGGATTGATAGTGGAGCTAGTTCACACATGACTAGTCACAAGGAGTTCTTTATGATGGAGCCAAGAAAGCAATACACATGGCCAATGGTGGTGAGTGTGTGATTGAAGGTATTGGTTCAATTCCTATTTGTCTCTCTGCTAATAGGAAATCAAGACTTGATGGTGTTCTTAACATTCCTTCACTTTCAAAAAATTTGCTAAGTGTTGGTCAAATGATAGAGAAAGGATACATTGTAAAGTTTGGTCATGATGCTTGTTTCATTACAAAGGAAGAAATCTTGGTTGCTAGGGGCTATAGACAAGGTAGGCTTTTCAAGCTTGATGCTTTTGTTATGCTAACAAAAAGGATGAAATGGAAAAGGATATTGGTCTCAACTTTCCAAAGTTACCTTTTAGCATCAATAAGATTGGTGGATCTTATGCAAAGTCTAACAAGCTTTCTTATGCTAGATCTAGGTCAAGATCTAATATGCTTCTTGGAGATGTTCATCTTTGTGCTAACTTGGCTAGTATTGAGGATAATGATGGTGTTTCAATGGTTCTTCACTTAGAATTTGCTTTGCACAGGAACACAGATCATGCTACACAGTAACACAGACGGAAAAACACTCTCCACAACAAGCTCACATAACAACTATATTTTTCAAAATGAAATTACACTGTACATATAGTTGTTCACTCAGGCAACCCATGCATGACCCAGATTGCCATTGGTGGGACACGTGTCCCGTCGACTTGCCTCGCAGCGAGGCCAACTGATCCTTATCAACTGATAAGACCCACAGTACAGTAGCATAGTGATTCTACTTTAATTCTAACTCTCTCCCTTAAAGTAGAGTCTACTTTATACAGTCATATACATAGCTTTAAAGTTAACAAACTTTAAGTACAAAAAGCTTTGATCTAAACTTATCAAACTTTTCTCCAACAAGTGGCTTAGTGAAAATATCAGCTAGTTGTTCTTCTGTGTTACAATGAACAACATGAATTTCACGACTCAGCAGCCTCTCACGTATAAAGTGATACTGAATCTCAATGTGTTTAGTTTTCGCAAGGAATACTGGATTCTTTGCTAGCTGAATGCCACTCTGACTGTCGCTATGTAATGTCGTAGAATTTTTCTGCCTCATGCCAACTTCTTCCAAGATTTGTCTCAACTATATAGCTTCCTGTGCTGCACTACACATTGCTTTATACTCTGCTTATGTGGTGGAAAGAGTAATTGTACTTTGCTTCTTACTAGACCAAGAAAAACAACTACCACAAAGTTGGAATACATACCCTGTGGTGGATCTACGATCATCATAGTCACCTCCCCAATCTGCATCCACATAGCCACACAACTCAGGTAAACCATCATGCTTCCTGTAAATCAAGCCATAATCTGAAGTGCCTTTCGCATAACGCAAAATGCGTTTAGCTGCCTTCCAATGCGTTTCCGTAGGTGCTGCCATAAACTAACTTACAATGCCAACAACATAGCATATATCTACTCTAGTCGTGGTAAGGTAAATCAAGCTCCCTACTAACTGCCTATACAGTGTAGCATTAAATGACTATGACTCATCAAGCTTGGAAAGCTTTTTACTTGGTTCAATAGGAGTATTCACTGGTTTGCAATCCTACAACCTAAACCCAGCAACTCTTTGACATACTTCACCTGTGTTAAACCCACTTTGTGTGCCACACCTCTACTCCAAGGCAATAATACATCAGGTTGAGATCTGTCATCTCGAATTGTTCCATGAGGTCTTTCTTGATCATATCTATCATCTCTTGAGTATTTCCCGTAATAATCAAGTCATCAATATAAAGAGCAATCAAAGCAACCATACCATCAAAGCATAAGACATATAGATTTGGATTAGAATGTGTTCTCGCCATCTCCTTTGAACGTAAGTAGGCATCAATCCTGCTATACCACACATGTGGTGCCTGTTTAAAACCATAAAGTGCTTTCTTCAAGTGACATACTTTATTTTCTTGTCCCTTCATTACAAAGCCTTCAGGTTGATCCATGAACACCTCTTCTTCTAACTCACCATTTAGAAAAGCAGATTTCACATCCATTTGATACAAAGGCCAACCAAAATGTGAAGCTAAAGCAACAAGTAGACGTAGAGTATTCCACTTACATACTATCGCAAAGGTCTCCTCATAGTCAATGCCTTTACTTTGTGCATACCCTTTGATCACCAATCTTGCCTTGTGCTTTGCTATACTTCCATCTGCATGATACTTAGTCCTGTATACCCATTTGCAACCAATGGGTTCCTTGCCAACTAGTGGTTCTACTAAGTCCCATGTGCTATGCTTATCAATTGACTCCATCTCCTCTCCCATGGCCTTGACCCAAATGTCATCATCCTTCGCTTCACCATAAGTCGAAGGTTCTTTGCTTTGAATAATGCTAGATAGGAGAGCATAATTTGCTTCATACCTTTCAGGTTGTGTCTTCTCTCTTGTTGATCTTCGTAGCTCTCCCTAGCTAGATGATCTCAAAAAGTCATCCATGTCGCGGCTCTCCAACAATCTCTCAAGCCACTTAGGAAGCTTCCTGTCAGGTGATCAGCTTCTTGGTGAAAATGTATCCCACGGTACATCCTTCTCCTTGCGTTTGTCACCTGCAACTTCAATCCTTCTTGCACCAAAAGGTTTGTCCCTACCTCTCCAACCTGTCTCTTGAGGTTGAGTAGTAGTATCTTGAGATGTATCCTCTTTTTCATCACTTAAAAGGTCAATGAATGGATCATCATCAGATGGTATCCTCACTATACCATCTTTCTCATTGGATGTATCTATCTTCTCAGCATCCTCGTCTTCATACATCTTGGACTCATCAAAGATAACATCATGACTTACATGGATTTTGTTTTCCACTAGATCAAAACATCTATTCATATCCTAGGAATATGCACTTGATAGCTTTTACATCAAGTTTACGTCTCTCTTCCTTAGGAATGTGTACAAAGGCCTTACATCCAAAGATTCGCAAGTGGTTCACCTTTGGCTTCTTCTTTGTGAATGCTTCCTCAGGTGTCATCTTTGGTATGGCAATGGTATGACTTCTATTTTCAAGATAGACTGCCGTACTGCATGCTTTTGACCAAAAATCTTTTGGTAGTTTTATCTCAGCTAGCATAGATCTGGCACTTTCAACAATCGTACGATTCTTGCGCTCAACTACACCATTGAGAGCAGGAGTATGAGCTTGCGTAAATTGTCTTTCAATCCCACATTGATCACAAAGATCATTGAAGTCATTAGACTTGTACTCACCTCCACTATCTGATCTTAGAACTTTGATCTTCCTACTTGTTTGATTTTCGACCAATGCTTTGAAGCTCTTGAAGTTGTCAAATGCATCTGATTTCTTCTTCAAGAAATAGATCCACGTCTTACGTGACATATCATCAATAAAGGTCAAGAAATAGAAGGCTTTACCCAAGGACATGGTCCACATAGGCCCGCATAAATCTGTGTGGATTAAATCCAGGATGTTCTTTGCTCTTGCAACACCATCGAGCTAACTTCATCAATGGAGGTGAAGGTTCTTCCTTGGAAAAGATTGTTGTTAATGATTTCTTTGAGTGGAGTCACATTTCTTCATAAAGAGAGTAGATCAAATGGTTCTATCAAGAGACTTGGTGAGGGAGATAGTCACAAGTCAAGAAGGAGAGAAGTATGTGAAGAGTTCAAAGCAGGATGTACTTTGAATGATGTCATTGTGAATGATAGTGAGGAAGAATCATTATCATATGAGTCATTGCCTAAAACATTGAATAGAAGTTCTTGTTTGAAAAAAGAGAGTACTTCAATCATCCTTATGTTGAAGGTACTAATCATATTTTTCATGGCTTCTAATGTATTTGAGGTTTACCGTTGTGAAAATTCGAGATCAAGCATTGATGAGATCTTGTTGGATCTAGATCATATATTTGAGAGGGAGTATTTCCAGAGGTTCAGGTCTGAAGATATTCATATCTTTGATATCTTTGATGATCAAGAGAAAGGTAAGCAAGTGGAAGCGACTCACTTTGCTTTACTTGCATGTTTTGGAGAATCTTCTTGTGTAGATGATGCTACGCAAGTGGATATTGGTTTTCATATTTTCATACTGGAAAAACAAGTAATGGATCTGGAAAACAAAGTTTGTTCAATGACTTTGATGGTCAAAAGGAAGATCAAGAGGTCGGTCTCAAAGGACTTCAACAACACAAAGGACAAAGGTGGAGGAGACAAGCAAGCAAATGGTCATCACTCACATTTATGGTTTGGTTTTTGTAAATTTTCAGAGAGTTCAAAGTTTGAAACATGGAGGAATCATTTCATTTAAATTCTATTTGGTTCTTTATGTTCTAGTTATATCTTGATGTGTAAAATTGATGTAAGAAATAGTTAAGCATCCAATTTGGACACTATTCTCTATGAAAGATACTTTAGAACATTAGAAAGGAGATCTATACTTAGGATGGAGATCATTCTAAAGTTGGATCAAAGTTCTATTGTCAAAACTATGCCAAAACTAGTTGAAGAGGGGATGTGAGAGATTTCAACTAGTTTAGTCTAGTTTAGTCATATTTTGGTAAATTGTCAATAAGAGGCCAAAACTCATTTTAGACTTAGAGATAAACTTTTTGAAGTTATATTAGTTTAAAATACATTCAATAAACATTTTTGAAAGCGTGGGAAAGTTGGTAGTCGCGTTTGAGAGAGATTCAAATTTGAACTTTGGGTATATTTAATCTAGACCCAAAAGTAGTAGAGCTTACATTTTGGAGAGAAAGCCAAGTGGCCAAATAGGGTTTGGACACTATATAAAAGGATGTAACTCATGGAGAGACATATCTTCTCTCTTCTATCTCTCATTTCATCATTATACATGGTTCTCTTTGGGTTCTACTACTCATTGGTGCACTATCTTGGTGATATCTTGCAATCTTGTGTGTAAAATGCTCATATTTTGCTATTTTCGGTTTCAAATATGTGAAATATAGTAGGGTACTGTAATTGTACAGACAACAAACATATTTTATGTTTTGGTTCATGTTTGATCAAGTTCTCTTAGAGTTTGCATCTCATTTTGTATGTAGATGCTGATTTTTCTACATTGGCAGGATTGTTGGTTTGCTCCTTATTGTAACCAAAGATCAGGGACATGGATTGGATCTTGAATGATCTGAAATCCTTCACACTAGATTCACTGTAACAATAGTTCAAATTTGAAGGGTCCAAACTTGCCTACTTATTTTTCCTCACTTTCCAAAGCTGGTAATTAAAAAACATAGACTAATATAACTTTGAAATATCAATCTCTAAGTCTAAAGTGCATATTGGCCTGAATTGCCAATTAACCAAAATATGACTAAACTAGTTGATATTTCTCACACTCCCTCTGGCATAGTTTTAACCATAGAACTTTGATTCAATCCATCCTAAGTATAGATCTCCTTTCTAAAGTTCTAAAGTAACTTTTATAATTGGTATAGAGAAAAGTGTCCAAATTGGAAGTTTCACTATCTCTTATATCAATTTTACACATCAAGATATAACTGGAACATGAAGAACCAAATAGATTGTAAATGAAACGATTCCACCATGCTTCCAAATCTGAACTCTCTGGAAAATTATAGCAACCAAACAATAAATGTGAGTGATAAACACTTGCTTGCTTGTCTCCTCCATCTTTGTCCTTTCTTGATATGTCTCCACCATAAAACTCCATGAATGAGCCTTCACATGCATCTCCATCTTGCCACAAGATATCATCAACACTTGATTACTTGGCCATGAATGAGTGACAATGAACCTCCATTAGATTCATTTCCATCAGTAAAACTAGCCAACAATGCTAGTACAACTCCAACAATAAGATATTGCAAGACAACGAGCTAGTTTCACCATATATTGACAATTTGCACACATTCACATGAAATAGCTTAAACATGAGATAGATCAAGTAAAGTAAACTTGAACAACACCTCATTGTTGTTATTTTGACCTTACTTGAGTCTTCAAACACCTGCAAAAATAGATCCAAAAGATCTTTGCCATTTGACTCTCCTTTGATGCTCTTGACTAGTTCCAAACTGCCACTTTCCCTTGTGTGTTGTTGAAGCCCTTTGAGATCATCAACCTCTTGATTTTTCACTTGACCATCAAAGCCATTGACTAAGACCTCTTTTCTAGATCCATTAGTTGCTGGAAAATCATGAGAACCAATATCCACTTGCATACCATCATCTACACAAGAAGATCCTCCAAAACATGTGAGTAAAGCAAAGTGAGTCACTTCCACTTGCTTACCTTTCTCATCATATGTGAACCTAGATGGATTTTGTCTTTTTCTTGAGGATCTTCTTAGAACTTGATTTGGAGAGGCATCTCCACCATCACCATCCAAAGAACCATCTTCATCACCATCAAAAATGTTAGATTGATCAACATCAACAACATCAAGCTTGTCCATATTTTCCTTTTCAAAGACAACATCCTTAGAAATGTGAACTTTCTTTGACTTAGGAATGTAAACCCTATATGATCTCCTTACTTTACTATACCCAACAAAGATTCCTTTCAAGAATTCAAAAGATGAGTTGACATAGCAAGTACTACCAAAGATCTTCAATTGCTCCATACTTGGCTTCTTACCAACAAAAAACTTTAAATGAACTCTTACCATCCAAGTCCTCATTTGAGTATTGCAAACAAAGTTAGCACACTACATCTTTTAAAATGACAATTTAAGAATAGCTATTATATGATCGATTGTTGATATAAGCTACTAGAGAAGAATAAAAATGTTTAAAGCAACTTACTAGTTTACCATTGGAAATGAACCTGAAATATGTGGATATATCATATTGTAGGAGCAATAGTTCCTGCCTAATGTAACTCAGGCTCTTCCTCCACCTCAATACAAGTTAGAAGTCCATCACTATAAATTATGTCAATATTCTTCCTCTTAGAGTTTCCACTTTGTTCCAGGTCTTAATCCAGTGGTACCCATTTATTTTTAATCCTTTTTCATTTTTGGTAATGCAAGCAAAGACTGAGCATTTGTTTTTCTATTTGATGACGAAAGCATATGGTACTTTTGCATTCTATATCTCCATTTGATTTCTTATCTCAGCCTTCATCCATAAGCTCAGATAGTACACTTTTCGATAAATTTTTACAAACAAACATAGTTGGAGTTTTGTGTACATCGACACTTGCAAAAAAATCCACAAACATATTCAAACCAACTTAATCGGACTGTTTTTGAGCAAGCACTTATCTTTAATGAATTTTTTTATGTCATTATATAGTTTACATTGAAATGATTTTAAAACTGAGACATCATGAGTAACCCATTCATCACATCTAAAACTAGGTAGTGAAATGGTCTGGATTCTCTCGAAAATCAAGAATATACATCGATTCATAGAAAAAGATTCCACAATCAACAAGGTCCTTTACAGTTCTACCTTTCTATAACAATTGTCAAATATTAGGATGAAGTACATCCAATACACCTACAACAGATCCAGATGCTTCCCATTTATTTATATTGGAAGGATATAAATCTGCAATAGAAAAATGATGAGATTGGCGGTTTAGAAATAAATGATCTAGAATGTAACAAATAGAAGTGCAAATAACATATCAATACTCACAATTGATTTTTTTGTGATCATGACAGTTCAATGCCTGTACATTTAACTTTGAATGCATATATACATGTTGAACTAATATTTCAGATATAGATTTTCCTCCTGATGATGTTTAGGAATCCATAATTATGCCCTTCTAGTAAGATCAAAATGATAGTTTGTCTTCTTTATTTTTCAAAATTTTCCTTTTGATGATGGATGCACCAAAATCCAAGAGTTTTTTGAATACTTTCTTGGCACCCATTATTTATTGTCATCTTTCTCATTAAAGAGGAGCACAAAGTCGACTGAGGAGCATGGTTTCCTTGATGGCACCATTTGTTATGTGTAGAAAGCTAGTTTGTTGAGAATCTGTGTAAACAAAATTTTGAACATTGAGCTTTTTGGCGCTATGGGTTAACTCTAGTAGCTAGTAAGATATTCTCATAAAAGTTGTCTCGATTTATGCATTTTAACTCTACATAGCCTTCTGACACATCCATTTTGAATTTGGTTTGGTCCCTTCAGTCAATGATGAGTTGGAAAGGCAGGCCTCAACATCCAATATGATTCCACATGCTGCCCACTGATGAAACATTTATTTATCAAAAGAAATTCTATTTATTTTAATTTGTGACAAGCTACGTAATGTAGAAGCCTAATTCTATTGGTCCACATGGCAATGCAAATGAGAAAAATAAAATAAAAATGCATCTTTAGCAAGGCCCTCTTCATGCCCATATTTCCTCTAATGGAAGATGGTCTTCCTCTTACTTGGAGTCTAAGTTCAGCCACCAAGACCTCTTGCAAGTCCTCCATACTTGGTAAGGTCTTTTGAAAAGCAAAACTTTGTACCAAGTTAGCATGTTCATTCAGTAAGCCATTAAGAACTACTTGTGCTTTTTCTTGCAAGATCAAGTAATGCACTTAATAGATGTATATGCACCCTCAAAGAACCAACGAAAATGACATACCAGCAAGCTCGAATATAGGTTTGAATTGCAAGTACACGTCCTTCAATATCAGCCTTCGAAGAGAGGGGAAGTCATATCGTGCCTTAGATTCCCTTCCGAATAGAAAGAGTTTGAGCATTTGGGCCTTCGGGCCTTTGAGCCTTCGATAGTTGGTCTTCAAAGAAATAGAATGGCCCAAATCTGATTTGAAGAGAGAAATATAGTAGGGCATCACACTCCCAAATACTAATAGAAGCTTTCGGCTTGGTCCCAATTTTTGTGATGAGTTAAAGAATAAAAGATCGAAGATCATAGATACGATAGTAGAAGTAGGACAAGCATTTTTGCAGTCCAGCATAAGTCTTGATTCTTACAAAGATGTTTTTTGTAGTAGCCCTTTTTATATGGCAATGATGTTGAAGCCAAATGAATAATCATTTGCGCAATTTTTTATTGAAGCCAGTTTGGTGGCAAAATTTTATTTGGTGCCGTATGAAAAGAAGTAGGTTTTAATACTTAAAATTTTCATTCTGTTTGTTTGTTTGTCATTACTTTTTAATTTCAAATATTGTGCATCTAAATTTATATATTGTATTGCAGTCGTCACTGGAGCTTGGTTATTTTTTTGAAGTCAAAATAAATGAACAAGGGGTATCAAATTTTTTATGTGTTTAGATGAATTCAGCCAATCTTACACATAAAAATTTTAATTCTTTTAAAGATTGTACAACAAATTCCAACCATGGCATCCTTTGTGGCAAAACAATTATCAAATCCATTGAAGTGAAACATTTTTTTATTTAACCTTTGCTTTTATTTTCTTTTGTTTGATAATAGCTCATATATATCAAGATTTGAATACTTTACTTTCAATACTTGCAATCTGTATAGTAGAAAGATTCTTCAGTTGTGCTTGGTTCACATTGTACAATACAAAACTATTTTTTGAGTGGAACAACTTGCAAGAAAATGTTGACTTAGATAAGGTAAAATTTTTAATTTCATTTTACAAACTTATAGTTTTTATTTTTTAAGTAAGTGTCTAAGGTATTTAAATGACTAATGGTTTATGTTGGTATTGACAGTTTGTTCTTGATCAATACACCATTGACAATGTATATAAGTTTCGACAAGGTCTGATCAATAATACATTTCTAATGGCATACATGTGGTTCTTCCACAATTAGAGATGGGAGATGATCCACAAATTTTGGCCCGTCTAGATTCTGCTGTAACATTACAAATTTTGCCCCCTCCCGATATTGCTACAATGATTGTGGTTGCTCCTATCTCTACTACTCCTACATTGTTGGCTCCTCCATATGCTACTACTGCGGCTCCTATATTGACAACTGAAGAGAAATTTCAAAGAGCGCAGGATGCTGATCTCATAGTGTACTTGGAGAAGGGTGTAGAAGTCCTTCTGAACATTGTGGATCAAGAGTAGTAGAAGAGCTAACAATTGTAGAAGCTACTTTATTTGTTGTATATACTACCTCAATACAGAGATACATGTACATGCTTTGAGCATACCCAAAAAAATACAAGAATCATGTATACAACCCTTTGTTGGGATTTACTTTGATATTCAAAAAAATCATTGTTACATTTCAACTTCGTCTTTCCACAAATACTATGTAATAGTTTCTAAATTGACAAAAAAAACAAATCATGCCTAGAACAATATTGATATTTGTATGCTGCTAATTGATCTATAATACCATTTCATTGGTCTTGCACTATTTGGATAATTTTTTCAATATCTTTGCATTTGATTTCATACTCCTGTCTTTTACGTATCTGCAAAAAAAATAATTCAAAAGTTATTACAGTTTTAAAAAATAGAAAAATGATAATAACAAAAACATATAGACGATGTTTTGATTCTACAATCTATATTTCCATCAGACTTGTGATCCCAACCTTTGTCCATAAACTCTGATAATGCATCATCTGATAGATCTTTGCAAACAAACATGGTCGAAGTTCTGTGCACTTTAACACTTGAAAAGAATTCAACAAAAATATTTAAAACAACAAACCAACTCAATCGAACAGTTTTTGATAATGTACTTATCTTCAAAGAGTTTCTCACATCATTCAAAAGCTTGCAACGAAATGATTCACATCATGCAGTATCTGGAATAATTTATTCATCACTTTTGAAACAAGGAAGTGGAATGGACTCAATCCTCCCAAAACTCTCTTGCAAATCTGAAATGCACATAGATTCATATAAATATATTCCAATATGAGCAAGCTCTTTGGCAATGCTTCCTTTATATTGTGATTTTCTAATATCAGAATGTATTACATTTAATACACCTGCAAGAGATCCACAGATGGCTCTCATTCATTTATATTGGATGGATACAAGTCTGCAATAAACAAACAATATGAATACAATTTCACAAAATAATAATTCGAAATAAAAAATAGACAACAAAAATAATATATCCATACTCACAATTGCATTTTTTATGATCCTAAGAGTTTATTCCTTGTACATTTATCTCTGAATGCATATACACATGTTGAACTAATATCTCTAATATTGATTTCCCTCCTGCTAAAGTTTTAAAATCAATTATCTTTGCTTTCCAATAAGAATGGAAAGAGAACTTTGTCTTTTTCCTTTTATGAAATGTTCCTTTTGATGATGGATGCATCAACACCCAAGCTTTTTTTGTATACTTTCTTGGTACCCATGATCTTTCGTCATCTTTCTCATTGAAAAGAACCACAGAGTCGATAGTGGATCTCGGCCTCCTAGATGGCGCCATGATTAAGCTGTGAAGGATCTCCTGTCGAAAATGTGAAAGCTCTAATGTTGAAAGTGTGAAGGCTCTTCCATCGAAAATTCGAAACATTGGATTTTTTTTGGCGCTAATGCTTAACCCCAGTTGATGAAATTAACCACGATTTGATAGGTTTTAGGATTGAGGCCATTAATATTGCATCGAGTGACTCAAATTAACCTTCTTTCATCTATATTTTTAGTCCAGTTGGGTCCTTTCAGGCAGTGGTGAGCTGGAAGGGCAGGTCTCAACATCCGATAGGCTGCCCGACGAAGCTTTTATTTATTTCAATTTTTTTTTTCTAATTTGCGACGAGCTACGTTACGTAGATGTCTTATATCACTGTTTCTAATGGTTCACATGGCAACTAGAATGAAAAAAAATTTAAAAAGGTATCTTTCTCAAAGGCCCTCTTTGAGCTTAAACTTTCCCTAATGCTTCGTTTCTCATCAGGAATATGAGCATAAGCATCAAAACCAAATACTCTCAAATGAGAAATATTAGGTTCTTCTCCAGTAAAAGCTTCATCAGGTGTCTTGCCTTCCACGGATTTCATAGAACACTAATTCAAGATGTGAGTAGTTGTGCTGCAAGCTTTTGTCCAAAAGGTGTTTGGAAAACCCCTGCTTTTGAGCATTGTCTTGCCATCTCAACAATGGATCTGTTCTTTCGTTCAGCAATTTCATTTTGTTGTGGTGAATAAAATATTGTAGCATGCCTCTTGATCCCCTGATCTTTGCAAAAATCTATAAATTCTATCCAAAAATACTCACCACCTCCATCAGATATCTCAAAGTCTTGATGCAACATCATGCTTGCTTTTCAACTAATGTCTTAAATTCCATGAACTTGGCAAAAGCATCTGATCTCTTGCTTATGAAATACATACATCTACTATAGTCATCAATAAAGATAATAAAGTACTAGCAGCCACTAAGAGATCTAGTCTGAATTGGTTCATGTAAATCACTGCGGACAAGATCGAGGATGCCATTGGCTCTCCTTGCTCTACTTTTGGGAAACATCGCTCTATGTTGTTTTCCCAGAATGCAGCCTTCACAAATTTTTTCTTCAAAAGAAATTTCAGTCAATCCAATAACTAGATTACCTCTATTGAGAATTTGTACACTTTGAGCACTGACATGACCAAATCGTTGATGCCAAAGATCACTTCGATCATCAACAATGCTTACCATGGCTTGATCAAAAGATCTTGCATTCAATTTCATCTCCCGTTGGTCATATCTTTGAGAGTCTGAAAAACTCTCATTGACTCGAGAGTACGGGGTGATCAGTGGGGCCCCCGGGATTGGAAGCGGTCAGACTCTGATTACTCATGTAAGAATAGTGTGGGTCCTTCCCTTGCTAAGGCGTTTTGACTAGACCAATTCCTAGTCAAAATTTGCCCGAACACTTGCAGAAGAATGTGGTTTTAGGCTTTTGATGTTGTCGATTGTGTTGTTGTGATTGCTGGTCTAAATCAATTTGTTCAGCTTTAGTCTTTTTATCCTTTGAATATCTCTTCTTCGGGAACTATTGCTTATTCGAATAGAGGGCTATTGCCTTTGTATTTGATGTGGATAAGCTTTTCCTTCTTACTTCTCTGCAATAAACTTTTGTAGAGATAGGTCAGGAGCATTTCTCAAGAGCAGTACTAAGTTGTCGTAAGAGGGAGGAAGACTTGATAGAAGAGACATGTTAGCATCTTCATCTGATATTGGCAAACCTATCGCAGCTAGTTGATTGAGCATCTATTTGAATATATTCAGATGATCAGTGATTGAGGTTCTTGCACTCATCTTGAGTGACAACAACTTTTTTTCAAGAAGAGATGAATCGATACACCTGTTGTTTCATATAGACCCAAAAGAATGTCCCATGCTTCTTTGGAGCTGGACAAAGAATTCCAAGAAAACAAAAAAATCAGTATTTTGACGGAGAGCACCCCCTGTCAGAATTCACGAGTACTATAGCCTGATTTATCTGACTGTCCACGATTCCCAGTATTGTCCACGAGTTTTGTTACTCCAAAAAAATCTAGTTTTTTTTTTGAAAATTCTCTAATCTACAAGAAAACTGACTTTTGGATCCTTTTTGGCCAAGTACAATACTATCCTGATTATTTGTACTATTACTTTATTCCTAAAACTGCATCATGTCTTGAGATTTTGTTGAATCTTCCAATCCTGCTCCTCCACGACTAGAGCACAGAATTCCACGTCTACAATTGTTAATATTGATGCTGTTCAAGATGTGTTGGGGCCGAGGCTTGAGGAGGAGCAACTTCAAGCAACTATACCTAGAAGATCCACAAGCGATAGATCTGAGCCAAGAAGACTCACATATGATGAGGGAGGAAGGCAAGTAGAAGGTGAGACTTCCTATCATGAATTCTTCATATCAAATTAAGCCTAAAGATGTCCAAGAAGCACTTCAATCCAAGGAGTGGGTTGAAGCAATGACCCTTGTTGACAGATTCTCTGCCTATAGAATCTGTTTACTAGTGTTCTTTTGCTTGCTTCTTCTTTTGCCTATCAGTAGAGACAGTGGGATCTTGCTTACAATTATTCTTTCTTGTTTAAAGCCCAAAAATCAGGCAGAAGGGACAAATTATCTTTGTAGTATTAATGTCCTGCCTGTTAGAGGACATCCGGATGAGTCTCTCTTGAACTGAATGCACATGCATAATCAACCAAAATGCAAGCCAATGCATTCAACAAATGATCTACATTACTGCTTAATTGAGCTGCAAAATGAATTGAAATCAGATCCTAAGCACTACTATACTTGCATAAATTGACAAAACAAGAAACAAAAACTAATCTACTGCATTTTGGAGGTCCAAGAATCAAGAAATTAACCAGTCTTTTGATTCTTGGGCATTTGAAGAATATCCAAAACTAGAATGTTGGAGGATATGCAAGATTCATACCACATTTCTAGCCTATTTCGTTTACTTGAATGCTAATTCCTGCATTAATCCACAAAGAAGAAATGAAAACCAATCCACTCTAAGTCCACAACCAGACACAATATGAATGAAGGGCATGATCATAGGGGTATCACTCAAGAAAACCATCATGATCAAGGAGCTTAGTGTAGCATCAAACTCATGGAAAATCTTCTTATTAGCATGGAGTAAATACAATGCAAAAAGCTCCTCTTCACAAAGAGAGAGTCTCTTAAATAAGCAAGAGAGCTCCTTAGGTGGCATCCTAGTAGAGTTTCCACATTTCACAAATTACAAGTGAAATAATGCTCTCCACTAGAGGTCACCATCAAAAGGTGGCTCACTCTACTTTCTTTAAGAGGGTCTACTTACATTTATTACATAAGCCTAGAAATACTAGTTCCTACATGGTCATTCCATCTTCCGGGATTCACCATGAGGCTTACACAGTTCCTACTTGATAGTATTAACTAGTATTCCTTGGCTCTCATACTCGGCTCTCAGTCTTTGTTAGTCTCGTCTTCACCGAGACCTCCTCGGTCTAAGGTGAGAGGCACTCTTGAGTTGTTCTGTCCAAGTATCTTGGAAATTCATTAGAATCAACCAACATCATTCCACCTCTAATGTGTTGCAGGACCCACTGCAACTCATATTGGACGATGTCACTCCACTTCTGCATTAGCATCTTCGATCGTCACTTGGAAAAGTGTAGATCCTCGTTCGCTTACATAAAACCAAGTGTTTATTGTCGCCAGCCTTTATCACAAAAACTGTTTTTCACAAATTGCCGCAATTTGATCAGAATGTCTTATTGCTATAGGTGGTTGACATTCTCAAAATTGGAGAGCTCCCAGCAGCTTCACAACTTGCATGCTTGAGTGCTTTCCACATGTCTTCTCTCTTATTACTTGTATCTGCCATTGACGGTTTCATCTCTGGTTTCTTGGCAGGTACTAACTTCTGGGAGGTTTGCATCCTCCATTTTGCTTCTGGGTGTTTCCGCAGTTCTTCGCTTAGTTGAAGTCCCAGTCTTAAGGAAAACCTTCGATCCACAGGTTGCACGAATTTCGATTATCAGTCTCAAGGGGATGGACTCATCACAAAAATTTGGTGGTAGGAACAAATTTGGATGTGCTGTTTGGTAACGGTAAGGAAACATGATGAAGGCTTGGTGATAGGGTGAAGGAACTGATAGTTTTATAGTTGCAGCCTTGGACCCTTGCAATGCCGAGCTTCGACCACCACTTGTTGGGTGAGGAGCTCGTTTTATTTTGCAGGTTCACAATTGTCTTCATCTTTCTTTTTCTACAGCTCTTTCTTTTGATCCGTTACTTTTGGATCTCTTTGGGCTTCATAGGAGAGGAATCAACTATCATTTCTCTAGAGAGTTTCTTTTGATCAAGATCGATCTGACTCAACTGTTGCTTAAGTTTTGTCCTTTCTTCCTTAGCTTCTTGGATCTTCCTCTTTAGTTCTTCTAGCTGCTTCGTCTGCTTTTGTAGATCTTTTCCAGCTGAACAACCAATGTAGGTGGTAGTTGGTCTCCGCAAGACACTTGCAATGATCTATCAGCTGCTTCGGTAAGACTATAAAAAAATTGGAGATTTCTTAGAAGAGCAGTGAAATAATGATAAACAAACAGATGGAAGGTAGGGTGGAGGTGGTGACATCGGTAGATGGTGTAATGATAGGCATGAGAATGGGCGCAAAAGTATGGTAAGAGGCCAGTTAAAGAAGGAGACGAATTTCTCAATGTTTGTGTTTCCCTTTTCTGAAGGATCTTCGTCGTGATTGGGATACTTCTTCTGATCGAGTCACTTTGGATTGCCCATCTGTCTTCTTAGCCTTGTCGTTGTCTCGCGCGCACGTGTGTGTACAAATTTTTACCTTGTCGATCTTGCTGGTGTTGTAGTTGGCAACGTAATTGCTCTAGTGGATCTAGGATCTAAGTAGATCCACTCTCTCTCCCCCCCAAAAAAATTTGCTAGTGGGGATGTTTTTACTAGTAACTGTTCATGCTCAAGATTGGATCAGTGTGTTCAAGACGTAGTTGAAACACGTTGAACATGTGATGGGACTAAAGATTGAACAAATTTTAACCAAATTTGTTTCGATCTTGCTGTAGTTAACTCAAAAATGAATATGATGATGAGATTTAGGAATCAGCTCTAACGTGAGAAAGATTTCTCAAAGTTTCAGTATGCTCAAAGATTGTAAACTCTGTGCAAGGTGATCTGAAGGTGGATAGATGAATGAAAATGTATTCTTGAGATGCTCTACGAAAGACTCTTGTGCAGGAGGTATTTCTCATGCAAAAATCAATCACACACTAGGAATGAAGAAGAACAAGAAAATAAACAAACAGTATAGAGAGTGAGAACTGTAAAGCACTTGTTGAACAAAACTTACATTCATCAACATTGATAAGTCACCTTGATAGTTGCAATATTTCATTTGTTTTGTAGAGTAATGTGACTTACTCTGACATGCCCTTGTTAAAAACAAGGTAGGGTTGGTGACACTAAAATCTATCATCATTGATAGTAGATGTTGTAAGATATAGTGTGAGATGCAGATATAGTTGAGGTACTATGTCTTGAGTACCTTGCTGAGCAAGAGATTCAGAACCGAATCTCTATCTGAATTTTCGATTCTTAGACGTATTGTGTAATGGCACATTGGACATTTTATCACCATGTGGAAAGACAAATAGATTGAGATTTGAGCGACGGGCTCTGGTCGAGATTTGAGCGATGGGCTCTGGTCGAGATTTGACATAGGGCTCCGGTTGAGATGGGAGTCAGTGCATTGGTCGAGATGGGAAGGAGAGTCTGTCAAGAATGAGTCAGGGAGGTGCATGTGAGAGATGAATGAAGGATGCTTGTCTAGAAGGATGGAGGCAGAGTGTTTTGTTAGCATGGAGGGCTGTGGGGTGCATGTGTGAACCGTTGCAGGAGTTGAAACTCAAAACAAAGAATGTTGCCCATTGAAGACTGTTGAAAATGAAGCTCTATGACAGGTTTATGCTCTTGATTGAAAATCATGAATGGTGCAGAATACCAAGTATTACAGGGTGTGTAAAAACTCAAATGTGTTGAAATATTGGGACTGTGTTTGCAGAGATGTGAACAAGGACAGTGTGGCATCAAACGTTGCGAACTTGGTTGAATATTACATGTCTGAGGTCAGGTGGCAACGGTGCCAAATGTTGACAGATTCTCTGCCTATAGAATCTGTTTATTAGTATTCTTTTGCTTGCTTCTTCTTCTACTTATCAGCAGAGACGGTGGGCTCTTGCTTACAGTTATTCTTTCTTGTTTAAAGCCCAAAAATCAGACCAAAGGGACAAATTATCTTTGTAGTATTAATGTCCTGCCTGTTAGAGGACATCCGGATGGGTCTCTCTTGAACTGAATGCACATGCATAATAAACCAAAATGCAAGCCAATGCGTTCAACAAATGATTTACATTACTGCTCAGTTGAACAATGATGGAATCCACTTTTACTTTGCTGCAAAATGAACTGAAATCAGATCCTAAGCACTACTATATTTGCATAAATTGACAAAACAAGAAACAAGAACTAATCTACAGCATTTTGGAGGTCCAAGAATCCAAGAACATCAAAAACTAGAATTTTGGAGGATATGCAAGATTTATACCACATTTCTAGCCTATTTAGTTTACTTGAATGCTGATTCCTACATTAATCCGCAAACAAGAAATGAAAACTAATCCACTCTAAGTCCACAACCACACATAATATGAATGGAAGGGCATGATTATAGGGGTATCACTCAAGAAAACCATCATGATCAAGGATCTTAGTGTAGCATCAAACTCATGAAAAATATTCTTATTAGCATGGAGTAGATACAAAGCAAAAAGCTCTTCTTCACAAAGAGGGAGTCTTTTAAATAAGCAAGAGAGCTCCTTAGGTGGCATCCTAGTGGAGTTTCCATATTTCACAAGTTACAAGTGGAATAATGCTCTCCACTAGAGGTCACCATCAAAAGGTGGCTCACTCTACTCTCTGTAAGAGGGGTCTACTTACATTTATTACATAAGCCTAGAAATACTAATTCCTACATGGTCATTCCATCTTCCGGGATTCACCATGAGCCTTACACATCTACTTGACAATATTAACTAGAATTCCTTGGCTCTTATACTCGGCTCTCAGTCTTCGTTAGTCTTGTCTTCACAGAGACCTCCTCAGTCTAAGGTGAGAGGTGCTCTTGAGTTGCTCTGTCCGAGTATCTTGGGGGGGGGGGCGCGAGGGGGGGGGGGGGGGGGGGATTCATTAGAATCAGCCAACAACCCTCGAGTATGAAGCCTTGATGTCAAACAATGTATGAGAGCTTGTGGAGTGGGCCTAACAACATGCATGTCATTGGATGTAAGTGGGTATTCAGGATCAAGTACAATAATGATGGATCCATCAACAAATTCAAAGCAAGACTTTATGGCAAAGGTTATTTACAAATCAAAGGTCTTGACTATGAAGACACTTTTGCACCTGTTGCAAAAATGGTAACCATAAGAATTCTCATTTCTCTTGAATGTTATCACAATTGGAGGATGTTTCAACTTGATGTATTTTTCTCAATGGTTACCTTGAGGAGGAGATCTACATGGAGCAATCACCTGGATTTGTGAAAGTTGGTGTTGAGAATGATGACTGATGAATTCGTCGGATTCGTGAATCTTTCACGAAGGCGAATCAAGCACGACTCTCTTCGTCTCAGATGGAGTTCAGATGCGATCGCTGGACACTGCCAACTGAATCACTCCTACAGTCCTCCAGAGTGTAGTCAGTCACTACTGATCTACGTTCATAAAATTAATACAACATTCAACATTGTTTCAACCAAGGTGCGGAATAATGAACAAGAATAAACTCAAACACGCGATTAACAACAGAAACATTTGTGAAGAAATTGCCAAAAATTGGCAAATCTAGCTTGATCAAAGACCATGTAGAACATTGTAAATATTGTGTATAATTGGGTTCCACACATGTAAGGCCAAGATTTCACGTGGCAACACACTCCTAATGTAGGTTAGGTCAAGTCAAGAGAGTTGGTCATGTCTATTTGGTGGTTATCCCTACTTTATAGGACCTACACCTAAGTTTAAGGTGAAAATTTGACCAACTAGCTACCTACCAAGCATAACTCTAGGATCTAGGCTAGGGTTTCATTTTAGGGCAAGAAGGGTGAGTAAACTTCCTTATTACATGCTGGAAATCCACCTAACTTCAAGAAGGAAGTCGAATTTGCTATGTATTCCAAGCTCCCAAAGTGAGAAGATAGAAAAGATTTGGAGCTCATTGGCAATCTCAAGCTAGTTCACTATGTACATTGAGTTTTTGTGATCCAAATGAAACCAAATCAATTTCTACTTGTTTCTCAGGTTGAAGGCCGTACTAAATCCTGTAGTACACACGTGTGGGCTCAGATTTCAATGTTGATCAATGCTTTTGACTGTTAATGCTTGTTGTTTGTCAAATTGCCAATCTAGATCAAGTTTTTTGTGTCTAGTTTTTTGATAGATTGTTAAGCAAGCATCCAATAACTCTTGTGGATCTTTTGTAGATCCATTTATGGTCCTAAATTACAGTACTTTCACATGGTATCAGATCCAAGTACAAGAGCATAAGCCATTGATCTAATGCAAATCCATTTTTAGCAAGTTTTGGTGCTAAAAACTAGTATTGAGAGGGCAAGCTAGAATCTTGATTTTGGTGAGGAGATTTGATCCCAAACTTGGTAGGGGTCCAAATCCGTACTGTCCACATGTGTGGGTACCTCTGAACCTGCATTTAATTCATGGTATTCATTTGATCCAAAAAAATTCAATTTGTGAGTTGTTGGTGTAATTTTTGGTGGAGATCCTAGAATAATCTACCAAAATCATTTGCCATTGATTAGATTTGAACTTGTTTTGTGGAATCTAATTAATCTAGGCTGAGTTCAAATCCTATTAAAAGTAAAAACAGGTCTTGAAAGTACACCAAGAAGGAAGGAAGAGATTCAGTAAGTTTATTGTCCAAAAATAGCCAAAATTGGCAAGATTTGATTGTAAGTAGATTTCACATCATCTTATCTTCATTCCAACTTTGTGAGGGAGTGATAGAACTGAGATTATAAGTCCATTTGTTGGATTAGAAATCTAATTTGAGTGAAACACTACAAGAGAGAGACCTTAGTGAGTTTCTAGAGACAATCAAATCCATTTCTTGGCAGGATTTGTTTGAAAGTAGTTTTCACTTCATCTTATCTTCATTCCAGCTTTGTGAGGGAGTGATAGAACTGTGATTATAGGTCCATTTGTTGGATTAGAAATCAAATTTGAGTGAAACACTGCAAGTGTGAGACCTTTGTGAGTTTCAAGTCAATCGAATCTATTTCTTGTTTGTAGAAGTCACTAGTAAGATGGGATCTACTGGAGCATACGTTCTAGAAGCTAGTGAGAGATTGAATTCTACAAATTATGCTATTTGGAAGGTTAGGATGGAGTCACTCTTGGTGCTCCAAGACCTTCATGAGTTCTTGATTGAAGATGAAGATGAACCTCTAGGTGCACATGAGTTAGCTAGATACAAGAAGAGATCTAGGCTTGCATTTCATTGTGTGAAGATGAATGTGAGCAATGACCTGTTGAGAGAAGTATCAGCACGTACTAGTGCTAAAGAGGCTTGAGAGTCTTTAAAATAAATCTATGAATCTAGTAACACTTCAAGAGTACTCATGCTTAGAAATCAGATTTTGCAAAGCATGAAGAGAAGTGAGGAGAGTGCACAGGATTATGTGCTTAGAATCAAGTCTCTAAATAGGGAGTTGGCTTCCATTGGAGAGAAGATTCATGATAGAGCGCTTGTACAAATTGTTCTTAATGGTCTAGGAGATGACTTTGCAAATTTGGTTCAAAGTTTTGCCATCCAAGACACTTTGCCAACTATAGAAAAACTTCACAGTGTATTAGTGGCTGAAGAGTGTAGGATGCTCCACACCAAGGCAAGAATGAGCTCATTGTCTTCGCAGGATGGAGATGAGAAAGTCAATTTCTCATTCAAGGGCAAAAAGAAGACCAATGGAAAGAAGAAGCATCCAAATGAGGCCAAAGAAGAGGATGATGCATCAAGCTCAAAGGACAAGTCAAAGCAAAAATGCTTCTTTTGTGGAAAGAAGGGGCATTATGCATCTGAATGCTACAAGAGGCTAAGAGCACAAGTGGAGGAGGACAAACAAGGAAACCTTGCAAGGGAGGAGGAGGAGGATGAAGTAGATGTATTCTTGATGGCATCCACATCCTCACCAACAAGCAATAGCAATTCAAGAGACAATTGGTGGATTGACAATGGGGCTAGCTCCCACATGTCTTGTGGAAAGGACTTTTTCTCAACCTTACACTCTTTCAATGATGCTAAAAAGTTTGTCTTTACTGCAAATGATGAAGAGTGTAGGATAGATGTTGTTGGCACCATCTCTTTGTGTCTAGAATCCTCAAAATGCATGGATCTAGAAAATGTCCTTTATGTACCATCAATCACCAAGAATATTTTTAGTGTTGGTCTACTCTAAGAAAGTGGTTTGGATGTCCACTTTAAGCATGGTGTTTGCTTCATCTTGAAGAATGATGTTTGCATTGCAAAGGGATTTAAACATGGATGATTGTTTAAGTTGGAAGCTAGTGTTGCTTTTGAAAGAACGAGCTTGGCAAAGGAGGAGATCACTTAAGAGGAGATCTTGGCAAAGTATGATCCTGCTTGCATTGAGGAGGAGCATCAAAAGGAGGAAGATCTTGAGGATCAGTCTCAAAGCATGAGAGTTCCAAGGGCATCCTCAATCACAATGGTCGAGTCATCTTGCAAGGACGGTGAGCATTGGAGCGTCTACTATCTTTGAGTACTTGTTAGATAGTATCAGTAGACATGGAGTGACTTGTTGCTTATCTTTAAGATCTCTGGTGTTTAGTACTCTTTATGACAAGACAATGAAATTAGATGCTTTCAAATCTCCATTTGTTATTGATAAAGCAATTTCATTGGATAACTATTTTTGTAATAGTTTGAAAAGTGTCATAAAAGATGAAACATCATTTGTATTGGAAATCTTTGGGTCCACATGCTTTGAGCATGATCATTCCAATGTAAGGACCAAAGATTATCCTATTGGCACCGTTGCCAGGGAGACGGTGCTAAAGCAGATCTAGGAATGGATTTTTTATTTGCATTTTTCTGTTATTTTTTTCTCTTTTTGACAGGTTTAATGCCCCTTTTTTTTTTT
>MU834593.1:0-45832 GCA_029204225.1 Diphasiastrum complanatum | reverse complement strand
CCTTTCACTACCCCTTTAAGTGATTTTGGCACACAGAAGAAGCACATAAAGGCATTGGAGGATGAATTAGGATGGGGCTCAGGCAGTTTTGATTCCGTTGATTGATCGGATTGAATAATCAACATGAAAATTCATTCTGCAGCTGTTTGATGGCTGATTTGGTAGTCATGTGTGGATTGATGCTCTTAGGTTTTTCTGAGATTCAATGAATTTATCTCTTGAAAATGATCCAAAGATTCATGCATAGAGCATAAGGCCTTGCAAAGCTAAAAGAAAACAAAATCTCTCTCTCTAAAACTAAGGATTGTTTGTGGGGTTAGAGTCGAGTGAGGAGGAAGGGTTAAAGCAACTAGAGTAAACAACTAAATCTAACCTAGACATCTATTCTTGTGTTAAGGCGGAGGGCTACTCACTGACTATTGCTACACCCTATAAATTAACAACTATCAACAAGTCTAATAAACTTATCAATGCATTTATGATCATGTTTTTAGTGATAATCATTTATTAAATAGTCATAAATGCATAAGAAAATTATCCAATGTGTGGGCAACAACAAAGACTAGTATTGGTGAATATGTAGCTCATAATTAGGTACAAGCACACAACAAAATGTGTGTGTGTGTGTGTGTGTGTGTGTCTCTCTCTCTCTCTAGAGAGAGAGAGGCACACACACACCCACCCACCCACACCAAAGTGGTGTCTTTACAATTGTACACTCTTCACTAAACAAGACTATTTTTAGTACAATATTACATGATAGGGCTTAGGTAGCTTATACAAACTTGCTCTCAACCATAAGCCTTATAAACTTAGATCTAATTAACAATTTACTCTCTCTTAGTGATAAGATTATTTTTAAATACATTCGTCATGGATCTAAAATACTAAAATTTTGCATTGTAATAATGTTTGCAAATTACTAGAGCAACAACGGTCCTCATATCACTAAGCCCAATCTCTACATCACAATAGCCATGAAAAACAAGATTGTTAGATAATTTATATTCAGGTCCAAAGTGACAAAATTGTCTCTTCACTTAATGGGATATTATTCATCATTGCAATGAGTTGAGAAACAAGATTGTTCTCTAATTTTGTAATGGGCTAGTGACCTTTTGCACTCGATAAAATGGCCTTAAAAAATTATGGTGAGGCCATTAGGCCAAGCCATAATTGGACGATCGTGTAAATGTCACTACAAAGATCGTTCCCAAGCATAAAGGATGGGGAGGAAGACCCCTTTAAATGGTCTCATTTGTGTATATTATTGGTTATAAGCTCTCTTCTCAAATTTCTCTATGGCCCTTTTATGAGCACAATGTTTTTCTCGATTTTTTTTTTTATGAATTAAAGATTTAATATTATGCCAAAAATTAAGGTGAGTTCACTATCAAATGTCATAATATGTCATGTTCAAGAACGTGAGGTGATCTTTCGAGAAAATCCTTTATGACACAAGTAACCTCCCTTTGCCCCATGAAAATCAAGAGTTTGGGCAAATGTTTCTTGATTCACGGGCTATTTACTAGGCACTACTTCACCCTGCTCATTCACCTTGGTTTTTTTCCTACAATAATTGGTGAGTTGGCATGAACTTTCTATCCTTAGCTTGAAATCAAGGTCTTTTCTCCAATCTGCCTCACAAACAAGGACATACATGTATTGAAGTTATAAGTATCATAGTCCCCATCATTATTCCATGAATTTTTTTTCCATGTGGTTCAATATGGTTCATTGAATTTTGTAAAGGTTCCAAATGTAGATGGCAAACTATTATACGATAACAACATTCCTCCATGATAATGATAGATAACCTAGCAAATTAGATCAACATTCCATATGTGAAAAATACATTTAGACTAATGTGATTATTTTTGCTACTTATTTTTTAATTTATTAGGGGGGTTTATATCATAATAACAATAGTGTGTATTATCCAATCAAAATACTTATTTTAGGCTTTTTGAGAGATCAATGCCTACTTATGACCCTTGATGTGTCACTCTCACATAGTTAGGATTGCATCAATAATGAAGTGCTAAATTTCTAGAAGCAAAACTATTCAAAAATAGTAGTGGCACTAGTTATGATGCTCAAATGTGGGTTTAATGTCCTGAATTAAGGCTTGTTGGTTGATTGCTCTCTTTCTCACTTCAACATGTGACGTAAGCACAAATGAGTAACAAAGATATTTGGTCGAAATTATTGGCCTTTTATACATTTGTTGGAAATACCTTTGGTTGTGGACCTTTCTTGTACACAATTGTTGGAAATGTCTTGAAAAACGCCACTGTATAATGGTGAATGAGTGTACATATATCTTTTTACCTCTAGCAATTCTATTCACAAGGTGATTTTTCTAAGGAGAAAAAACACGTCTTCAATAGGTTTTCACCATGATAAGACTATTATGGATTATATAGCTAGCTTAAAAAAAGGCTCATCTTTTTTAACAATGACACCATGATGTCTATTCTTGGCTACATCAAGCATGGTCGTTATATTTTTTACAGTAAGTTTTCTAAACTTTTGATGGCCACTCTGTGTGGTGTGCCCTTTTTACTAATACAACATGTCATGGTCTTGTTGTAGCAATATATTACTTATTATTTGTTTATCGTGCCCTATCAACTCAAGGCTTTCACACTCATGAATAGTTTCCATTGTGCATTTATTTGTGATGGTGGCCCTCTCGTATACGTATACAATTGTCCATATAATAATAGTACAATGTCACTTCCTAAGCCAAATCTTTTATTCTAGTAAACAAAATGGACATAGATACCTACATCATAGAACACTTTGGATCTAATTTCCTTTATAAGATCTCAATTGAAAATGAAATTTGATGGACTTCTTTTGTAAATATCGTTAGATTTATATGGATTCATAATGGTTGTAGATTTCAATTAAATATAGTTATTTGCATACAACACTTTGGATCTAATTTCCTATATAAGATCCCAATTGAAAATGAAATTCGATGGACTTCTTTTGGAAATAATGTTAGATTTATATGGATTCATAATGGTTGTAGATATCAATTATATATAGTTATTTGAACACTTGAACAAATATAGGAATTCTTGCTTTTTATATGCATAAAATATTGTTGTGTGCCAAGTAGGAGAAATAAGATTACCCTTATGAGAGTTTGTGTCATGAAGATGCATCTTTGTAAACAATTTAGCGCAACGTGACTAAATTTGCATGAACCTCAATATTTCTTAGATATTTTGGTATTCTTCACCATAGAGAGCCGGTTGCTCGTCTATATTTTTGTGCAACAATGATGGGAGGCTCTTGGGAATCTCGCTTCACGTCATGGACAATCTCAAAGTGGATTGCAGGAGCCCATCGTTGTTTTTTGTTGGATTTTAATACTGTCCGACTCGACTTTATGGAGAAGGTGCAGTACCAAAATAAATATTCGTCGCGAAGCCAATAAAAGTCCCCAATAACTGCATCTCGCAGGTGTCGTGGGACCGCCACCAGTTTTAGTGGGGGATACTATTGGAGGGTTTGTGGATCCCAAGACAACCCTAATACTAGTTAATAAGTTAGAGGGATTTGGCACCCTGTGTGTATAAGTCCAACCCAATGATCGCATAGTTATTTGATTAGATACAAGTCAATAAAAGGACTTTAGGCCTTTTTTGTGGGACTTTTAATGTTGTAGGGCCTAAATGTCAAGTTAGTGAATAAAGTTGGGTTTCCCTCCAATTTGGATGGTTCCCACTCTTTTTTAAATTTAAAAATTAGGGAGGCAGAAATGGACCCCGTACGAATAGAACACCAGACATTTTCCCTGGTAGAAAAAGTCTTAGCAAACTTCTCAAGTTCCTTGTTCGCTTTTCCATGGAAATCTTTCAAGGCTTTGACCTTTTCATCAAATTGCGGTTGCAATTTTTCCATCTGTATCTGCTGGTTCTTCCCGAGCTTCTCAAACTTGTTGAGCATCATCTCTGCAGTAGCATTCATATTCGTTGATGCAATAGTGGTGGATGTCGTAGCGGTTTGCCTTGTTGTATAAGGCAACATACCAATATTCAGCTCATCATCTGAATCTTCATCCTCCTCTCGTATTGCATCGTCCATAGCATTTTGCAAAATTGCGTACTCATTATGGCGTTTCAGCTCACGTCTGATCCTAGACCTGACAAAAATCACATAATCATAGCATTTTCGTTAATCAGCTCAGGTTCGCACTCAGATCTGAGGCGTTTAATCTGTCCAATGTAATCTCGAACCATTTCCCGCTTTCCCATTTTAATTTTACTTAAAAGTAGGAAAGGGTCTTCCATAAACTTCTGAGGTTTGAACCATGTGATAAGGGCAATCTGTATGCTCAGTTTCATCTTGATTATAATACCAATCTTGTGCTGCGCCTGTTAAGGCCATTGAAAATAGCTTAAGTTTATCTTGAGGAAAAACTTCGCCATAGACTTTGTGAAGTTTTTAGCACGTGTGAACTTCACCACACACCTTACAGGATCTTATGAGATATTGTGATTGCACAAGATTGATCAATGAACAAATTACTTGAAAAATCTAAGGCAAGAGTACAATGGCATACATCAGACTGAAAATACTAACTTCTCACTATGAGAAATGGATATAAAAAATTATTCTAAGTGCTCACTATGGAGAAAACAGCCTACTCTTGGGTAGAGAGAGAAAATCAACACCTAAAACTCAGGTAGAGAGAGAATGAGCCAAAATCACCAAAATATCAATATTCACAATGTGGCAAAACATGCCAAAGTTTTCCTACATCAAAGAGGCTCGAATTCCTATAGTGGAGTTGCATGGAAAGTCCACTTTACTTAGTTAACTCAACTACCAAGGATCCACATGTAAAATTGCATGCATGGATATTTCATGTACTGCTGCATGTCAACTCTCAAAATTAGCTAGACATGTGTAGATCATGAAAACTACTTTGCATGTTGCATGCACTCTAAATTACTTTGCATGTATTCTAAACTTTTGCATGACATCAAGACCAAGTGCATGTTTAAATTCTTCAACTAGCTCCTCATTATGTCCACTAAGAATGATATCATCTACATAGATGAGAAGAATAACTACAAAGTTATTTACAAACTTAATGTACAATGAAGGGTCATATTCACTAAGATAAAATCCGAGTGATATGAGAAAGGAGTTAAGCCTTGCATACCAAGCCCTTGGTGCTTGTTTTAGTCCACAGAGACTTTTGAACAAAAGACAAACTTTTGATTCCTCACCCTTTCTCACAAATCCAGGTGGTTGCTCCATATAAATCTCCTCCTCAAGGTAACCATTGAGAAAGGCATTAGAAACATCAAGCTGAAACATCCTCTAATTGTGATAACATGCAAGAGAAATGAGATTTCTTATAGTTACCATTTTTGCAACTGGTGCAAAAGTGTCTTCATAGTCAAGACCTTTGACTCGAGAGTAGCCTTTGGCACAAAGTCTTGCTTTGTATTTGTTGATGGATCCCCACTTACATTCAATGCATGCATGTTGTTTGGTGGCTCCACAAGCTCCCATGTGTTGTTTGACAAGGCTTCAAACTCAAGCGCCATTGCTTCAACCCACTTCTCGGATTGAAGTGCTTCTCGGACATCTTTAGGCTCTTCATCTGATATGAAGAATGCATGATAGGAAGTTTCACCTTCCACTTGCCTTCCTCTCTCATCATAAGTGAGCCTTCTTGGCTTGGATCTTTCTCTTGTGGATCTTCTTGGGGTAGGTGCTTGAAGTTGCTCCTCCTCAAGCCTCGGCCTCACCACTTCTTGAATAGCATCAAGATTGATGATTGTAGATCCTACATGAGACTCCTTGATCTTTGCTTCATCCAAGTTAATTTTTTGATCTGAGAGGGCCTTGGTTGAACATCTGTTCTGGACGTAAGCTGCAGTGGAGACAGCTTCGGCCCAGAAGCTCTTGGGCAATGATGCATGTGCCAACATACATTTAACTGATTCAACCAGGGTACGGTTCTTCCTCTCGGCCAAGCCATTTGACTGAGGAGAATAAGGAGTGATAAATTGCTGCTCAATGCCTTGGCTTTGACAGTACTCCTTAAATTCGGTAGAGATGTACTCTCCACCATTGTCAAACCTCAGGGCTTTGATCGTCATTCCAGTTTCTTTTTCTGCACGCTCCTTGAAAATTCTGAAGTAATTAAAGCTTTTGATTTCTTCTTGATAAAGTACACCATAGTTCTTTTGGAGGATTCATCAATAATAGTTATGAAATACTTTGCATCCTTCAGAGAAGGATTCTGCATCAATGATTATCTTTTTAGCTCTCCCTTCTTTCCTTGAGGTTTTTTTTTTTTTTTTCTAATTTTCTTATATGCTTCCATCAGATTTGGTTTCTTTCAAAGTTTAGTGCTTCCTCATTCTTATGCTGAATGTCTTTAGAGTTCCTTGCTATCCTCTCCTCATGAAGAGAATTTCTAGATTGCAATATAAAATCCATCACAATCTTATACCTAAAACATGAACTAGGTGAACCTCTAAAGAACATGGTTTGTTAATGCATTCTATCATTCAAATTGCTAAGAACTGAGACTAGAGCTCCATGTCCCGTCTGGACCAATATGGAGAACATGACACATGCCATAAATTTGTTACAGCAACAAATTGTGGACATGCGTTCAAAGCATGAACGGGCGGAAGCCGAGATTCGGGCTATGTCCTTGTCTCGACAGGCTCTCCTAAACCCGATGTTTACTCCGGAATTTTTTACCAGAGAGAAGAAGGACAGACACCAAGATGTGGTGTCAGCCTGGTTAGAACGATGGACATCACATTTCTCCATGCACGATCTACCAGATAGCTCATGTATTTCAATGGCCATCATGTTTTTATGCGGTAAGGCGTATTCTTGGTGGTAGGACCTTAAAGACCAAGCTACAATTCCCACCACATGGGATGATTTCCAAGTAGCCTTTAAGGCTACCTTTATGTCTGTCTTAGATGATTTTGAATATCATCTTCGATTTGCTACACTGCAAATGGGGATGAAGCCCTTGGACGTCTACTGACAAGACTTCCAAGAGGCTGCTTCACGGTTCTTTAACCGCATACACGGGGTACTCCTTAAGCTGCATTTCATCTTGGGCTTGCCCAAGGAATATCAGTTGGAGGTACGTCGTAATCAGCCACAGTCCCTAGAGGATGCTGTGTGTTTCGCTCGGATTCTCAATGATACGCACACGGTTACCCGCAAAGAGCAACCAAAGCCCGAAGCCAAAGACAAATCTTTTGCTGGTCCTTCTTTCAAAAAGGGCAAGGAGCGCATGGTCGGTGAAGCTTCTCCTTCAGGGAAGAAAAAGAAGCGCCCTCGGTTGGAGAGAGCATACTTCGACAAGGCAAAAAGTGACGGGCTGTGTTTCTCCTACATGGAGAAGGGCCACCTTTCCAAGGACTGCCCGAAGAGATGGAAGAAGGGTGGCCGTTCTTTTATGACAACAGTTAATTCTTCTATTTCTTGCATTGATGTATCTTTTAAAGATGAAACAGTTTGCATGAATTGTTGTTTTGATACTACGGTGTTTGGACTTCACGACCTCATTCGCATGAGTGGGTTTGTAGGCAGCCAACCTGCGAGTATTTTTTTTTTATGACAGTTCTACGCATAATTTTACTAATGCTAAGTTGGTGCAGAAGCTGCAGCTGGCAACCGCACCAAGTGACCACAAGAATGTGGTTAGGATGGCAGCTGGTGGGGAGCAACAGGTCTGGGACCACTTTGTCCCCCATGTGTCGTTGAAGATTCAAGACTGAAGATAATATGTCTTTTCATGTCATGAATCTAGATAAGGTGGATGTAATCCTAGGAAAAGAGTGGTTTTTTGCTAGGAATGAGTCCTTAAAGAAAGACTAAGTATCTCATTGTATTTCTTTCTTGCATAATGACTCATGGATTTGTCTTAAAGGCGATGAGCCTGATCTACCTTTTGTAACTACTCATGAAGAGAATCAATGTATTTTAAATTCTGAGTATTTTTTGTATTTACGTTATCTGAAAGATGAATCTTACATAGATGCTTTTAGTACTCATAATATTCCCTAAGCAGTTGCCTGAGGGTCTTCTCCCCTCACCGGGTGTAGACCATCACATAGAGCTCCTTCCCGATAGCTCTCCGATATCACTTTTTCCCTACAGGATGAGCCCGAAGGAAGAGGATGAAGTTGCTAGTCAACTTAAGGAGTTGTTGCGTAAAGGCCATATTCGGCCTAGTAAATCCCCTTGGGGAGCTCCTGTTTTGCTAACCGGCAAGAAAGACGGTGGTATTAGTCTTTGTGTTGATTACAAAAAGCTTAATAAAATGACAATTAAGAACCGTTATCCCTTGCCTCGGATGGAGGACTTAATGGACCGATTCAATGGTGCTAAATATTTTACCAAACCCATGCGTTAAAGATCTAGAGACAATATTTGTACAGATCCAAATTCATGGTAATGACAAATCATGAATCTCTTAAGTATATCTGTGATGCCTCGGACCTTAGGGGTTGTAAGGCCCGCTGGTCGGAACTCATTCAAGAGTTCGAATGAATTGTGTCGCTAATGCTTTGAGCCGGATTGGAGAAGTTAATCAATTATGCTTTGTTGAAGTCCAATCTGAGTTGTATCTTTCTTTGCGAGATCTTTGTCGGACCGATGAGTTTTTTGGTCATATTTGGCAAGATGTCCTGGCAAGAAGCTCTTTAAGGAGAGACAATCTTGGAAAGCAGGATTCCAAGAAATCTCATGAAGAGAAGATACTTGATGATTATTCCATTCGGAGTGGTTTGCTTTTCCGTAGAGGAAAAGTTTGTGTGCCAGATATCGCGAACATTAGGGCCCAAATCCTGCACGAGTGCCACGATAGCCCCAACGCGGGACACCCTGGTATACAGGGGATGCTTAACCTTATTAAAAGAGAATTTTATTGGCCAAAAATGAAAGGTTATGTCGAGGCATATGTTCAAAAGTGTGAACAATGCCAAGTAAATAAAGTGGAAATACTCAAAGCAGCTGGTCTGTTGCATTCATTGGAAATTCCTAACAAGAAATGGGAAAGTATTTCCATGGATTTTGTGGTCGGACTTCCCAAGTCAGAGAAGGGTCACGATGCTATTTGGGTAGTAGTTGACAGGCTAACCAAAATGGCACAGTTTATTCCAACAAAAACTATTGTCAAGGCTTCTGAACTTGCTCAACTCTTCGTTGAAAAGTTGTTCAGGTTGTATACGAGCTTGAACTTAATTCTTTAATAAAGAACACAGAGTATAAAGTTTATTTATGTTTTCACAAAGACTTAATTTGTTGCAATGATGAAATTCTTAAACTTAATGCCATGAACATACCTAGTGAGAACACTCCTGAATTTGAAGCCTATATCGAACTTAGGCGTGAATTCAATGATGTTTTTCTAGACCTTCATATAGGTTTACCACCTGAAAGGTCTATAGATCACAAGATTGACCTTATACCTGGTTGAATTTCAATTGCACAAGACCCTTATAGGATGAGTGCATCGAAAGAGACTGAGGTACAAAGGCAATTAAGTGAGTATCTAGAGAAAGGGTGGGTTAAACCTAGTAAGTCTCCTTGGGCTTCACTAGTGGGTCTAGTGGCCAAGAAGGATGGGACTATAAGGTAAAATACTGAACAAGGTTACAATTAAGAATAGGTATCCACTATTAGATGGGTTTTCAAACTCGGTTTGGATACTACGAGTTTTTGGTGCTTCCATTTGGTTTAACCAATGCACTAGCGACTTTTCAACAAATGATGAACGATTTGTTCAGGCCATATTTGGGAAGATTTGTGGTAGTATTCTTGGATGATATCCTAGTGTTTAGTAAGACTTTGGCGGAACATAAAGAGCATCTTAGGATTGTCTTGGAAATCCTAAGAAGAGAAAAGCTCTTTGCCAAAGAATCTAAGTGTGACTTTTTTGCAAGGAATTATCATACCTGGGGCATACGATTCTTGAACGAGGAGTAGAAATAGTGGCTAACCGTACCTGAGGCTATTGAATGGCCAATTCTCATTACAGTTCAAGAAATCAAGTCATTCTTGGATTGTGAGATTTTTCCGTCGGCACATACCCTAGTTTGCTAGGATGGCATTTCCCCTCATTCAAACTTTGAAAGGCATCAACAAACTTAGCCAGAGGGCTGGATATGAGCAATAGTTTTGAGTTGCTTAAAAAAAGTGTGACAACAACACCAATCTTGATCATTGCGATTCCAAGAAACCATTTGTGGTTAGGACCGATGCCAATGATTATGTGATTGGAGCCATCTTAATGCAAGACGGACATCTTGTTGCTTTTGAAAGCAAGAAAATCAATCTGACTCAATCTAGTATTGTGCCTATGAAACTATTATTCATGCCTTGAAAATTTGGCAACATTATTTGTATGGAGCCAAATTTGATGTTTTGACTGATCACCAAACTCTCCATTATTTCTATGCTACTACAGATTTAAAAGAGACACAAGCAAGATGGGTTGAGCTAATGCAGGTATTTGATTTCTCAATACGATATTGTATAGGAAGTCAAAACACTTTTTTGGATGCTTTGAGTCATTTATTGGTTATTAATCAGTTATGCTTTACTGATATACACGGGATCATTTCAGTCTCTCCAAGGACTTTTTGAGTCTGATCCATTTTTTGAAAAGTATTGGCAACAAGTACTTTCTAGGGTCGATTTGGGTAAGCAAGATTCCTCAAATCAAGAAAAGACTGAAATGGATTTTCTTATGCGAAATGGGATCTTATGTCGCAAGGGCAAGGTTTGTGTATCGAAGAATGACATAGCATGCGCCGAACATCTGGATATACAAAGAACTCTTGACCTAGTTAGGCGGCACTTTTGGTGGCCTAAGATGAAAAGTCAAGTATAGGCTTATGTACTTAAATGTACTAAGTGCCAATTAAATAAAGTAGAAAGACTAAGAGCTAGTGGCCTATTACATCCATTGGATATTCCGACTAGAAAGTGGGAAAGTATTTCTATGGATTTTGTGGTGGGGTTTCCACGTACATGGAAGGGCCATGATTTAGTTTGGGTCATTGTTGACAAACTTATAAAGTTTGCTCGGTTACAGTTAAAGCTTCAGAACTAGCTCAACTTTTTGTTGAGAAGCTTTTTCAGTTGTACAGGCTACCTTGCGATATTGTTAGTGATCGTGACCCCAAATTCATTGGAATTTTTTGAGTAGCGGTGTTTGAAAAGTTGGAAACAACATTGAGTATGAGTTCTATAGATCATCCTGAATCAGACAATCAAACAAAAATGACCAATCAGACGATGGAGGACATGCTTCGAGCATATGTGGGCCATGACAATCTGATTGGAAAAATTACCTTCCACTGGTGGATTTTGCATATAATAGTGCAAAACATTTAGTGACCAGATTCAACTCTTTCATGCTTATGTATCAACCTCGATCACCGACTAGTGTTGGCATGAAGAATCTAAAAGTGCAAGCCACAGCTGATTTCCTTGTGGATATGCAAGAAAGATTACAGTTGGTTAAAGATATGTTGATCTGTCTCAAAAGCACATGGAATTCAAGGTCAATGACATGGTGTTTTTTAGGGTCCCTACTCACTCTAGGGTCTTGAAAAATGGTAAGTGTGTAAAGTTGGTGCCTAGGTAGTATTGTGGTCCTTCTAAAGTTATCCAAGTGATTTAACAAAGTCACATACAAGCTAGACCTTTCAGCTAATATTGAAATTCATCATGTTTTTCATGTTAGTAACTTAAAACCCTCGTTGGGGGTTGGGAAAACCATGGTTCTTGTGAAAGATATAGTAGAGCTTCGTGATGAGTTTGCGAGTGGACCACCTGAACCCAAGACGATTGTTAATAGCCGACAAAGAACTCTAAGGAATAGAGTACTTTAGGAATTTTTAATTAGGTGGAAGGGCAAGTTAGAAGAGGAAGATACTTGGGAAAGGAGGTTGATCTCTAGAAGAATTTTCCAAAAAATTTCTTACAAGGAAAAATTTAAGTTTAGGGGGAAGGAATGTTACATGCCTATGTAACTAGCAGTACTTCAGTGACCCCTATGTGCACATGTAATATATGGGGAGCTAAATGCGTGTCACCCTTGGATAAGGGTAGGTGTCTTTGGACTAAGGTACTTGAGTTCTTGGATAAGGGCATGGAGGTTTCTATCCCTTGGATGGAGGTATGGAACCTTGTGAGGTGTTAGGAAGACATTACCATGGGTATTGGTCATTTTCCTAAACCTTGGGCCTCAACCTTGAGCCTGTTCTCATAATTGGCTTTGGGCCAAAGTTTGTCATCACCTTGATGTCCAAATAACACCCAAGAAGAGGTTATCTAAGAAGCATGAGTTATGGAAGGAGTCTCTTGACCTTCCACTAGCTTATGAGGCTCTTGGCGTTTCATTTGCCTCCCCTCTTTTGATTGGCTTGGAAGGACACTCTCTAGTGCTTTGAAGGGTGCCATTTTCAATCTATAAGAGAGGGTGAGGGCGACCATAGGAAGGGAGAGATTTTCTTGTGGTGTGCTTGTTTCTATTCATCACTAGTTTGGAGGCTAGTGTGTAGAGAGCAATTTTTAATGCTAGCTAACTCTTGTGAGGATTTCCATCTTTGATATGGGACTTAGATGGGGGTAGGATCTTGAGTATGTTTGTGCTTGTGATGTGGTTATGTGAATCATAGTGATGTAGAAAGGGGGTGCTAGATTGGCTTGCTTGTGCATGGATCTAGCTATGGTGGGGTTGTGATTTCTTGAGGCCATTTGATTGTCTACTTTGGAAGGATCTTACTGACATTGGAGGAAAGGCACCTTGGAGGGCTCTTTGGAGGCATTGGTGGACATCAACCTAAAAGCTTGGAGGGCATCCCTTCCTTGTCGTAAAAATTACATTTAGTTGAAGGGCTTGGATTAAAATCCTTTCCATTTTTTAATAGCCAATAAAATTAAGGGCAATGTCTTCCCCAAGAATAAAAAGGCAACATTCATTAAAGAGGAGGAGACACTACCATTTTATGCCCAGAACGTCCTTACTATTTCTCATGTTTTTATGCTCTCTTCATATTTCTATCATTTTATGCTTTCCATTGATTGCATGTTTATTAACATTAGATTTTCTTGGAATTCTAAGAGAGATAAAAGTGAGGCTGTGATAAGTTGTCTCCCTTGCATCCTCTTTGTGTTTGATTAGTGTGAATTAATGTCCTAGGAATCATGTAACCTTGCCAATTGGTCTGAAGGAGAGGTACCACTACCTTGGGAACGATTCCTCTCATGATAGGAAGCCCAAGTCCACCACACAAAGTTGGCAATTAATGTTCTATAAAGATTTTTATTAAGCACAAAGTCAGCGCAATTGATGAATGTAGTAATGTTGGGTGATCTTATAGAAAAAAAACCTACAATAAGAACTAGTAACTAGTCTTAACAATGTCGGAGTTACTAGCAGTTAACAAGCTTTAACTAGCCTTCTTTAATTACACCATTATGAATCTGTGACATGTTATGCCACCTACTTTATAAGGAGATGAAAAATGTGTGTGTGTGTGTGTGTGTGTGTGTGTGTGTGTGTGTGTGTGTGTGAACTTTGTTAAACTTCAACTCAAGAATTTGTGTGGTGGCAGTGTCCCATTCTAATCACTTTATACCTGGCCTCTTTTACTTCAATAGATGATTTTTACATTTAAATAAAATTTACAACATATCTAATGAAATTAGAAATATACAAAGATTTACTATCATCTAGTTGTTAGAGTCCAAGATTTTATTGCGAGTCCGAACTCTAAAAACTTAAATTACCTCTACTATGTATTAATCCTAATCCAATGATCTTATAATAAGCAATACTTGCACACGAGCCTTTTTGTTTGTTTTGTTTCGTAAAATCATCTTTTGCTTTTTCATGAAGAAAAATAAGATTGCCTCAGGACCAAAAAAAAAAAAGAAAAAAAAAGTTTTCACACCATGGAAGGTCACCTCGTTGGATGTTCCACCATGGGAAGGGCCTTCTGCCTTGGCCTACCGATCTCGGCCTAAGGCCCTTCTCGAGCGGAGCGGTCTTGGAGCGTGACCGCCCCCCTCTCTCCCCCCCTGCCCCGTGTACCCCTCCCAAATTATTCTCTGAGGCCATTGGCTTATTTGGATTGAATGCCAGAGGAGGAAGGCAATCATCCCATCTGGTTGCCACTGATGCCAACAGAGTTAGATCTTTTGCAAACATCGCCGATTGTCACATTGTCGGATCGGGAGAGTGGATATACTCCCACTGGTATGCTTGTAAGGCCCGGTGGAAATCCACTGATATCGTCCAGGTGTATGGCTGATGGATGGGTGGCCAATTGGGCGTATGGATTGTGATTTTGTCCATAGCCAGGAGTGAGGCGGCCTGAGCAGCTGTGATGGAAATGGTAGCCCCAATAGTCACAGATTGTCCTTGAGTGAAAGCAGAGACGAGGGAAGCATCAGAGACGAGGGGAATAGGAAGTTCAGTGCAAGTAGCAGCAGGGGGTGGAAGTGTAGCACGAAAGGCGAGTCAGGAATGATGATCTTGCTGCGTGGACGACATCGACGCCTGGTGGGATGACTCGGCTGGTGCTTCTTCATAAATTGAAAGCACAGAATCCAGGTAGCATGTCAGTGAAGGTTCATAATGAGAGTAAGGTACTCGCGAAGGTTTCCAAAATGGCGTATTGTTGATCATTCACCCGACTCAAAAAATGTACTGTTTATGGAAAAGAACCTTCGCCCACCTCAATATAGACATATCTGAAGTGGATGTTCAGTCTGAGAGCACAGCGAAGGTTTTTGATACTGTATAGGCAACATCTGATCAAAATCGTATTTTTATAAGTCATTTTTCCAAAAATACTTTCCTTCCTCTTTTCCATGTTGATGACTTTTTTAGACTTTTGCTCATCAGTCTTTTCTCATTCTTTTTTTTTTTTGTCTTTTTCAAAAAAAAACTCATCAAATAAATATTGAAGACAAAAAATTGAAAAACAAATAAAATTAAAAATCATTGAGATCAGGCTTGCTAAACTGGCGGATTAGGCTGCCAAAACTGGCGTAATCGACAACCGTTCACCGGAGTATCAAATTGTTTTCCATCCAAGTGCTCAAGAATTATTGCGCCATAGTTAAAGATTTCCTTCACTTTATACGGGCCTTCACCCGTAAACTTCAATTTTTTCTTGATCAGCTTGGTTTTGTACATCAATGCAAGATCTCCTGCTTTCAGATCCTTTTTGTGTAATCGACGATCAATAGTAACCATCTTACAATACGTCCAGTATTGCATGTCTTGTTTACTAAGTAAAGTAACGGTTGGTGATCCGTATAAAATGCAAAGTGCGATTCCATGAGGTAGTGACGAAATTTCTGAACAAAAAAAATCATGGCTAACGCTTCACGTTCTGTTGTTGAAGATCATATAGGATAGTCCTTCTTATAATCAGTTGGCTGCGTCAAAATTGATCCAATGGCATATTTTGAGACATCCGTGTGAAAATGAAATTCAATCGTCCAATCTGTAGAACGCAGTATTGGTGCTGAAGTTAATGCTTTCTTTAATTTTTCAAAGGCTTCTAACGCCTCTACTGTCCAAATAGGAACGATAGTCAGTTTGTATATAGGTCTTGCTAAATCCACAAAGAAGATAACAAAAATTCGATAGTAGTTCGGATGACCCATAAACACATAAACTCCACGAATCGTTGTTGGCAGTGGCAATTCCACAATAATCTTGATCTTAGAATAATCTGTGGCAATACCATGTCTCGATATCACATGCCCAAGCACAACTCCGTGGGAAACCCATATCTGACATTTTTCTGGATTTAGAGAAATTTGATATTTGCAACATCTTTCAAATACTTTTGCCAATACGATCCAAGTGGTCTGTATCTATACTATGGACTCTCAGGTCATCCAAGTAAATTTCAAGAAATTTTTGTAGATAATCTTTAAAAGAAAATTGCATTACCCTTTGGAATGAACTTGGTGTATTACAGAGTCCAAACGACATTACTTTGTAAGCATAGGTGTCCCATTCTGTTACAAAAGCAGTTTTGTGACGATCGGTAGGTGCAATCTTAACCTGGTTGTAACCACTAAATCCATCTAGGAAACTACAAGCTTTTGTTCCAGCAAGGCGATCCAAAATACTTTCAGTAAAAGGTAACGAGAAGTGATCCTTCCATGTCACTTTGTTCAAAGCCTTGAGATTCACACAGATTCTCAATTTCCCATTCTTCTTAGGAACAATGACAGTCGATGAGATCCATTCGGTATGCTCGATCTCATAAATGAAATCGGCATCAAGCATTATCTGAAGTTCTTTCTTTATCAGGTCCGCAACATTAGGATTACAGTGATAGAAATTTGTAACCTTTGGAACTGCATCAGCAGGTACTAACGGTATGGTATGTTCAATAATTGACATCAAAATACCCTTCAAATCATGAGAAGCCCATGCAAAGCAATCTTGATACTTAATAAGTAACAAGCGGAGTGCTTGATATTGTTCAGAATTAAGTTGTGATCCAACTTGTACAATATTTTGTGGTTCTTCAAGTTCGGCAAGGTTCATTGGCTGTGTCCTAGCTGGGCCATCATAAACATCTTTTGAGTCTAACACATGTTCTTCGGGTTTTACGATTGCTTTAGGTAACATGATAACCACATCATCCAATGTATAACATTTAAAATGTCGAGCATATCATGCTGGACTACATCTGCTTGTTCCTTTTCGAAAGGACTTGTCTTGGATCTTCGCTTAGCTTTCTTAGCAGGAATTGATTGTGGAGGTGATGACTTCCGAGATGACGATATTTTGCTAGAATTCTGACTTGTAGACTCATCCTCGACTTTTCCTTTGCCTTTATCCAGTAAGGGTGGAACATTCGCTGAATTAATCTTTTGAGGAGGATTTTCTCATTTCAGGACCATATTATAATGTTGCTTGGCTTGTTTCTTCGTCATTAACTCTGTGATCCTGTCTTCCTTTAATATAACTGCTTTGGTCGGTTTTATTGTTGGTTCATCAAGAACATTACGCACTCCAAATCTGGTCGGATCCATATGATTGAGAATCTGCTCATTCGTAAGTTCTGCATTGTCATCACCAGAGAAAAATTTGGGAGTTTACTACGATTCTCAAACGGATATTGTCAACTGGAATGAAGCTCTTGCAATGATTGATTGTATAGCAGGATATATGTGTCAACAAGATAAAGAAAATTGTCTACGCTGTATTGGTAGAGTGATATTCTTTTGTTCACTTTCCCAAGCAGCTCCAACATGGAGTACTTCATTAGATTCTTCAAATCCAGCACAAGTGCTTATGCTCTCTTATTAACTGTATTATAAAACTAATGCTACCCTAATTTAGCACCCTGACTATCTCTAATAACATATATTATTAACCACATGGGCCAGGACATGACACAAATACTACTCATGGTTTTTTGTTTTCATTCTTGGTAGTTAAAATATTAAAGATCTACCTTTCGAGAATTTTACATTTCAAGGTTCTGTTTGTTGATTCCACAACTAAATGTTTGCATATTCACTCACAACAATGTTTATTGGTTCTACTGATACTGTTACAAAATCCTACCAGCCTACAACCGATAGAACTTTGATACTCTTCTCAAATCTCGATCTACTTGCAATATAATGGTAATGTGCTCCGCCTGTCAGATTGGTACATCAACAACCTGATCTCGATCCTTAACTGATAATGGAAGCTCAACTTAAATTTGAGATCTATCATGACTCATATATCTACATTCTATAGTCTATTTTAAATATTTTTTGTTTTCTTACATAATGTAGATTATTACTAATCTAATCTAAGCAAGAAACAGAGAATAAGTTTGAATCTAATCTTACTAAAATCACTAGAACAACAAAATTGAATCTAACTAAGAATTGCAAATCCTCCAAAGTGTTTATTGCAAATATCGCTCAACATTTGTAATAAAAACTCCTCAAGGATTCAAGCACAAAGCAACATCAATCAGAATGGTTATGATCTGCCACTAAGCCCTGCACATCACAAAACCAATCCTGAAAAAAGAAGAATCAACAACAAACACATTCATACACAAGTACCCAAGCTAAAATAGGGATTCATGGATGACTCCACTCTGGAGGTCTTGGGTAAGCATACTTTGCAATTGTGTTTTTTGTTTGGGAGTTAGCGATGAATAGAAATTTGAAACATAATCTCCTGAACTCTAGCTCTCGCCATTGCCGGACCCCGACATGATTACTACATTCGTAAACGTACAATATATTACAATAAACCCTAATATATTGAAATGAAGTAGAAAAACGAAAATCAACTACAAAAGTTTAATGTAAATCATTCTTAATGTAAAGTTTAAAGTTTCATCTATCATTCTTAATCCTAAATAAATGCACACTTTATCTATTTATCTATTAATCTAAATTATAAATCAATGCAAAATTCAAAACACATACACCTCCTCTCAAACACACACACATGCACTAATTATTCTAACAATCTATTATAAACACTATCCTAAATCATTCTAAATCAATGCAAAATTCAATCATTCACTCTCTCTCTCTCTCTCTCTCTCTCTCTCTCTCTCTCTCTCTCTCTCTCTCTCTCTCTCTCTCTCTCTCTCTCTCTCTCTCTCTCTCTCTCTCTCTCTCTCTCTCTCTCTCTCTCTCTCTCTCTCTCTCTCTCTCTCTCTCTCTCTCTCTCTCTCTCTCTCTCAAATTACAAATCTAAGATTCATTTACCATCAAACACTATCTATTCAAACACTTAACACTTAACAATATCTATTCAAACACTTAACAATATATATTCAAACACTTAACACTTAACACTATTTGTACTATCTATTCAAACACTTAACATTATCTATGCAAACACTATTATTCAAACACTTAACACTATCTATCCGAACACTTATATTTCCTCTCTTCACTTTCTTTCAAAACAACAAACAAAAAGCAAAACAAAAACTTCAAAAGCTTTCAATATCTTCAAGCACCAACCTCAAAACATCAAAAGCATGGACTGATCTTCAAAAATGCAATAATCACTCCAAAGACACCTTCAATTGCTCCAACTTGCACAAAACAAAGTGAGAAAGAAGGCGTTGGATCATGCGAATTCGGAGAAATGAAACAGACGTCGTCCTCAAAACACGTCGGAATCCGACGTCCGTGTCGGTTCAGGCCCAGAAACCACATGCCAGATGTTGTGGACAGGCTTTTGGATTGTTGACGTGGACGTCCACATCGGATGACACGTAGTTTCTTTTTCTAAACAAAATGTCACGCCATATCCATGTCGAGATGGCAGATTTTGACATGTCGGATTCCGACGTTCACTTTAAAAATTGATTGCCACCACAATTTCCTGATCACCGGACTTCTAGTTTGGGATTTTTTGCCTAGACGTCGGATTTCGACGTCTCGAATTGCGACGGATTATAAAATTTCCAAAAATACGTCGAACGCCCATGTCAAAATTCATGCGATATGTTATTGTGGTAACTGAACATCTCTTGTTTATCTTTTTCAGCTTTCTTTTTGTCAAGAGACTTCTCGTAGTCGACCTTCCTTTCGATGGCTTTGAATGCCATGAATCTCGTTTTGATGCCCAACAGCATAGGTCCTAAATATGGCTTCAATCTAGGTATGAACTTGTTTGTAAACCACTTCTTGATCATTTGCACGTACTGATCGGAAGAAAACGTTGCTCGAAAAAAAAGTCTTTCCATCATCAAATGTCCCTCTTCTGTTTGCAGGGGTTGGTTGATGTCCAACCTTATTGGTGGAAGCCCTTTGTCCCCAGTAGCATTCCAATGTCACGAGAAAGGCTATAGATAAACAATAAGTTGCACTTTCTCGGACTACAACATCAGCACTTCCCTTATAGGTGTGTCCAAACTTTAATAGGGTAGCTCGATACTTCTCGAAGGATGAGCTCGAATCAACTCCTAGAATAACTGGCCAATTGCTGGCTTCTTCCTTTCCCAAGGGTCTCTTCGTTGGATCGGCACATAATAGGGATCTACCCTTTTCCAACTTGGTGCCCTTAGGTGTTTTTGAAGCTGCTCATTGTTGTTCAGCAGCATTACGATTCTCCAGGAGGGTTGTAGGCATAAAGTGTTCACTAGGCTCCTGAGCTTGGGGTAATCCTAAATAGTCACTTTCTTTGAATCCCCTCGATCTTCTTTCTTGTAGGTCTTCTGAAATTCCTCGGACCCTTTTCGATCATCAAACTGTCTTCAGATTTTCTCTTTGGATTTCTCGGACAGCTTTCTCGAAGGCCTTCCAAATAGTCATCCAAGGCCATGGCACTCTTTGTATCAGGACCTATTGATTGTGAACCCTCAGGCCTTGGTTCGGCAAAGGTGTCGCTCTTACTCCGTGGAAGGGATGAAGAAAGTCCCTTTGAAGTCTGCACAATCTCGTCAAGTGGATCTTGATCAAAAGAATTAAAGTCATGTGGTGACGGAGGTGAAAACAGTTGATGAGTGGCGGGTAGTGGGTTAGTTATGAGGTTGTAGAAACAAATTGTTTTAAAAAATTGTCATTGGATTTGAAAGAAGATGTGGTGGGTATGTGTTAGAGGTGGAGGTGGAGGTGGTAAAAGGAAAAAATGAAGGTTGGTAAGATAAAAATGTGGTTGAGTGAGGTAATTGAGTGTAGGTAGAGGAGCCCATGGTGGGTTTACAAAGAGAGCTGGTTGTGGAATCTTAAAACTAGATGCCAAGTCCAACACCTTGTTGGTTAATAGATCAGCTCTGCTCAGGGGCTCCAACATCGTCGTTGTCATCATCTTTCTTCAAAACTGATATGCTTGCATCAAGTCTACATGACATATTCCAAATGAGATCCATTTTTTTTTAGACTAGAGGAGTTTCTCTTGGATCTTGACGATGCTTTCTTGGAGTGCTGACAACCTCTTATTATTCTCTTCCTTTGAACATTGATAATTTCTCTTCACGCCTTTGTGCCTCTAGATTAGGGAGACATACTTCTCCATTTTTACTGCTACCCCTGAAGGTGGAACGGGTACGTTGATGTCTTATGGCCTGATAGGTTGCTTAACTATCATCATCGCATTAGTCAATCTCTTATTTCCTAGGTCAAGAGATCTAACCATTGCTCAAACTGGTCTTGTACCTCTTGAAGAGTCTGGAGCTAATTTGAAAATTGATTATGCTCTTTCAGTCCCTTGGCCCTTTCTTTCTGCAACTCATTCATGGTTGTCTACAACTCCGCGTCTCTCTGTTGCAGGTCCTGTTTTGCCACCTTGAGCTCATTTCCTTATTGTAATAGCTGGTCCACCAACCAATGAAGATGGTGTGAGGTCTCAGCATGCCATTTCAAAAATTTATGGGTTCTCTCGGGTAAATCATCATAGGCTGGAAGGGTGGAAAATTTAGTGGGTAGACGATGGTAGGTTGGAAAACAAAATTGAGAAACATTGGGGTGAATGGGTAATGGAACGGTTAGTTGAGTATTTACAATAGTAGTGGAGATGGTAGAAATGGTAACAAAAAGGGTGAGAGAGATGATGATGGAGATGGTGGTATCAACAGTGGTGGTGGTAGTAGGAACGGTGGTTAGCGACGTGACTTGTGCAACTTCCTCGAAAACTATCTCTACCTCCTCCTCCACAATATCATCTTCATTGAAGTAGTCAAGAGCATCTACGCTGATGAAGCCATCTTACTTCAGAGAAGAGGGGTCTTTCGCTTTGTCTTTGTCCATCGGGCTTTCCTTGAGCTGCTTGTTCTTCTGTTGCCTCTTGATTGGGATCAATTGCAAGTAAATCTTCTGCAAGTGTGGTTGCAAGCAGCTCCCTTTCCCTCTCCCCTGAATTTGTTGCCTATGGTTGTGGTTAGATTGCCACCACAATGTCAACTGCTTGTTGAATGCGAGGAGGTGATGTCATAACTTGAATAGGACCAGTTGGTGATTGGGTCCTGGATCTTCTAGCAGGTGACTTTGCTAGGGGGACTTGGCCTGCTGAGTGTCCATCGGCTAGAGCTGTGGTGAGGATGCGACAGATAATTGTCTTCGTGTTCGGGTTCTTCATGTCAGCATGCTACCTTCCTCTTCATCCTCCTTGTCCTCACTACTGGATTGGACATCTTCATAACCAGCCATCCTCTTTTTCTTTCGAGAGATAAGTTTGGCTTTGATGGGCTATCTGATTCCGTCTCAGATTTTGGAGTAGGCTTGTTGGTGGTTACCTTCCTTCTCTACTACCTTGTTGGTGATGTGGTTTCAGCATGTCTAGAGGCTTGTGGAGATGATCTCTTCTGTCGTTTCTTCTACCTGAACTCGTGTAATGCAGCAGTTAGGTGGTCAATATGCAAGAAAAATTGGCTGAATCGAATCACAGAAGGCAAAAATCGTCAGAAATTCTCCAATCGGACATGAACTCGCTTGAGAATTGTGTGAAGTGAAAATGAAGTGGGCATTCAACATATTTATACAAAAAAATTTAGGTCAAACGTTAGATGCAATTTCCTTGGCTAGAATTTGTCGGTTACAATCGTCGGTTGCACTCATCAGATCTGATCGTCAGATACAATTCATCATGAAAAGATCGTCAAACACAAATCGTCAGATGCAAAGTCGTTGGATGAGAATGCATCGGATGTAGGTTGTTGCGGACACACCGTCGAATGCATCGTCGGATGCACGTCAAATGCACGTTGGATGCACTATCGGATGCACGTCGTATGCAACGTCAGATGCACTATCGGATGCACGTCGTCAAATGTAGTGTGAACCTACTGTCGGTTGTACCTTCGAACGAAGAAGTTGGAATTTTATTTTTTTTGGATTTCTTGGATACTGTGGAAAAGAATAATCTGATAATAATATACAATATAATGGATCAGGTAAAAAATAGAAAAGAAAAATTGAAAAAAAAATGGAAGTATATTTACACATGGCTTATCGTAAAGGCATTCTCATAGTACCTTCGTAGTCGGCTACCATTAACCAATGTATCTAGGGGTATGCCTTCTAATGTCTTTAACCGCACTGCACCATTTGCAAAGATTTTCTTTACGACATAAGGACCTTGGCTATGGAATTTCAATTTCTCCAGATGGACTTTGGAAGATGTGTAAAGTAAAACTTTATTACCATCATGAATATTCTTAGTCCTGACATGACGATCATGCCAAGTCTTTTGTCATCTCTTATGTACCAGTTGTGCATGATAGAACATGAGTCGTGTTTCACACGTTGTTGGATATGCCCAGATAGCAGAAAATAGCTTCATTTTCCAATCTGATTGACTTGTTTCCACTATCTTGGTTAAGACCTTGTAAATTTTTTTATTTGTAGATTCAGCCAGTCCGCATCTAGAATAGTATGGGGTACTCTTTCGGTGTATAATGAAGTAATGCATTAGTAAAGTATTGATTACTTTGTTAAGAAAATGAGAATCTTGATCACTTACAAGTTCTATTGGACAGTCAAATCGAGTGATAATGTTTTCGTAGAGAAAGCATGCTACAGACTTTGCATCTACTTTTCTTGTTGCTCTAGCCTCTATCCATTTGGTTGCATAATCAATGGCAATCAGGATGTATCATGATTGTGTGCCACATGTTGATGGACTAATAGGGCCAACAAAATCAATACTCCATTTGTGAAATGCGTCACTTTCAAGTATTGGAGTAAGGAGATTGTGGTTGACTTTTGGAATATTCTTTGCACGTTGACAAACGATGCAAACTTTTACATAAGCATGGGTGTCTTTGAATAGGGTTGGCCACCAAAATCCTACCAGAAGACTTTCCCTAGTAGTAGCATTGGAGGAGAAATGTCCACCCCCCAATACCTTCGTGTGTCCAGACAACTTCAGATTCATATGCGCAACGACAATACCATCAATACCTAGCTTATATAGTTGTCCCGCAATAAGATGATAAGGCAAAGATTTCGTAACAAGTTTTATTTTTTGCGGTTTTGTCAACTAAGGATCTATCTCGCCATTGGCTAGATATCTAGTGATATCATCGGTCCATAATGGTGTCGCATCTATATAAGAGAGAGACGCAGCTGGTAACTCATCATTTATTGGCTCATCAGATGCTTCAGCATTGGGTAATCATGAAAGTTGATCAGCCAAAAAATGTTGTGATCCCTTTCGAATAACAACTCAAAAGTTGAATTCTAAAAGAATCAGTAGCCATCGTACAATTTGTCTTGTTTTGCATGGTTTATTCAATAGATATAGAAGAGCATGATGGTTGGTATAAAAGACAAAAAGCTGGCCTAGAAAATAATGACAAAATTGTTGAACAACATAGACCATTACTAATGCTTCTCTGTCTATAGTGGAATAGTTAACCTCAGCTGGAACCAACTAACGGCTTAGAAAACGGATTGGGAAAGATTTCAAATAGTTTAGTCAAATTTGCTATATTTGTTTATTTGGCAATTGAGGCCAATTTCATATTAGACTTAGAGTTTGACTTTTCAAAGTTATATTAGTCTAAAATTACTTGAATAAACACTTTTAGAAAGTGTGGGAAAGTGTAGTACACAAATTTTGGTAGATTTAATTTGAATGTGGAGACATTTGAATCTAGTCCACATTAATGCTAGGGTTTTTGTTATGGAGAGAAACAAACTCATTAATGAGTCATGGATTTGTCATATATAGTTGTACACATATGTGAGGAGGAGAAATTCTCTCTCTCTCTCTCTCTCTCTCTCTCTCTCTCTCTCTCTCTCTCTCTCTCTCTCTCTCTCTCTCTCTCTCTCATTTCATGCTTATACATGAGTTCTCTTTGGTTCATCTATGTAGTGGGTTTCTTTCCTAGCCTATCCTCAACCCAAGATCCAAGCAATCTAGCATCAAGGAGATGAAGTAAGTTGTCATGCGTAGGTTCGTTCCCATGAGAGCGATAGCATATCTCGGATTACAGCATGAATGGAAGATCCACATCTTACTCTAACATCCATTAACCCTAAGCATTAATACTACACATTAACACTATAACCGTTAACACTAAGATCCACAAAGATAATAGCTTACTCTTTCTCTCTTTCCCTTTCTCTCTCACAAAAAACATAGGCTAGAAACTGAAAGTATTTGGCGCGAGTGTATAACAAAAAGGCAGTATAGAAGGTTTAGAAAGCTTTGGTCACTGTCTAATGGACCCTCCAAATCTGCCCTTTTATAGGCTGATTTGGAGGGTCAGTGAAGCGATTCGAGATGTATTCGTCATCTCAATTTGTTCTGATCCGCTTTATTTTAATGCTTTCCGAAGAAACTCTCAAGGGCTACACTACACGATTTGCCAAGATGGTGGGAGATTGGAATTCATTAGACAGTGTACTAGTTTGGCTGTTCAGTTCTGCACCAAAATTTGTAGGCATGCTCAGTACTATAAAAATAGGTTATAAAAATCTTAGCGAAGGTTTTTGAGACACTGAACCTATCCGACGAAGGTTTTCCAGGTTCATCCTTCGCCCAAGGTCATCCTTTGCCCAAGTGTTGTCATAAATATAAATTTTCAGGATCTGAACCTGTAGTCGACCTAATTTTGGCATTTTAAATCCATCTGGCATGCCAACAAAGGTTTATGAGTATAGGAAGATGCTTGGCAAAGGTTTCCAAAATGGCATAATGTTGTCCTTGCTTTTGAAAACTTGGCGAACAATTCTAAAATCGTTTGTGCAAAAAATGACAAAAAAATAATTTTTCAAGTCATTTTTCCAAATATACTTTCCTTCAATTTTTTATGATCTGATGACATTTATGACTTTTGCTCATCAATATTTCCTCACTTTTTTTTTTTTTAACTGTCTTTTCCAAAAGAATATATCAATCAAGTAGTGAAAACAAGAAAAAGAAAACATAGTCTCGGATCATGCTGGCTGAACTGGTGGCGCAAGCTGCCAAAACTTGCGTAGTCGGCTGTCATTCACTAGACTATCAAAATGTTTTCCATCCAGATGTTCAAGAATAACTGTTCCATAGTTCAGTATTTCGTTGACTCTATACGGTCCTTTACTTGTGAATTCAATTTTCTTTTGATCAACTTGGTTTTATACATCAGTGCTAGATCTCCTTCTTTCAGATCTTTTTTGTGTAATCAACGATCGTGCCAGGCCTTGTGGTGGGCTTTCTCTGCTGCTAACGCATGAACTACCATCAATCTGGTTTCACATGATTTGTGCAAAGCTTCATGGCACAGTTGTAAGGATTTATCGTCATCTAATCACTCTGTTGCTACTATGCATAGAGATGGTACTAAGAATCCAACAACATCTTGACCATAAACTAGTTGAAACGGTGTTTGATTCATGCTCCCTTTATAAGCAGTTCTGAATGCCCATAATGCTAAGTCAAGGCATGACTCACAGGTAGGAGGTCATCTTCAATCGGATATGGTATAGGTTCTGTTGATATCCAAGCTACATTCAACACATTCAATTAAAAAGTGATCGGTGTATCCAAGGTTCGATCCAATAATGAAATCTCACTCAAATCTGATATGGAGCACTAAACCGGTGTATAACGAAAAAATCTTCCAACAAACATTTTATCGTTTGACTAACAAAGTGGTACCACGATTAATGACAATCTCGATCGGACATCTGAATCTAATAATGATATTTTCATAGAAAAACTTAGCCGTAGGTTTCGCATCAGCAACTTTAACAATTTTGGCTTCAACCCATTTGGTCATATAATCGATTGTTATGATGATATATCTAGCTTGAGATCCTCTTGCCGCAGGATGAATAGGACCAACGTAATCCAGTCCCCATTTCTCAAATGGTGCTTGCAATAATACCGGATGTAAGGGTTCAATAAAAGATAATGAAAAGTGATCCTCTCGATCTCATAAATGAAATCGACGTCAAGCGATCTCTGTAACTCTTTCTTTGTCAAATCCGTAACATTAGGATTATAGCGATAGAATCTTGTGACCTTGGGAACTGCATCAAGTATTAAGGGTATGGTATGTTCAATAACTGATGTCGGAATTTCTTTGAGATCTTTGTAAGTCCAAGCAAAGCAATTTTGATACTTGATAAGCAATGTCCGTAGCTCTTGAAACTATTCAGGAGTAAGTTGTGCTCCAACTTGGACAATCTTTTCTGGTTCTCCTGGTTCTCAGCAAGATTCATAGGTTGTGTCCTAGCTGGGCCATCGTAAACATCTTTCGATTCTGGCACTTGTTCTTCAGGTTCACAATGTGCTTTTGGTAGCATTTGAATATCATCTAGAGTATAGCATTTGAAATACTTTGGCATATCATGTTGGACTTCCTCTGATTGTTCTTTGTCAAAAGGATTAGTCTTGGATCTTTGCTTAGCTTTCTTAGCAGGAATTGATCGTGGAGGCGATGAAATCCGAGAAGATGGACTCTTCTTTGAAGGTGAAGATTTCCTAGATGGTGATGTCTTGCGAGAATCCTAACTTGAAGAATCATCCTTGACTTTCTTTTTGCCTTTATCCAATAAGGGTGGCACATTCTTCGAATCAATCTTTTGGGGCGGATTTTTCCATTTCAGGACCGTATTATAATGTTGCTTAGCTTGTTTCTTCATCATTGATCATGTAATCTTGTCTTCCTTCAATACAACTGCTTTTGGCGGTTTTATTGTTGGTTCATCAGAAATATCACGTACTCCAAATCTGGTAGGATCCATGTGATTTAGAATCTGTTCATCAGTAAGTTCTGCATTGTCATCATAAGTCAAGCGTGACTCACATGAATAAGTTCATCTTCAATTGGATTTGGTATGGGTGATTCAATGGAAAACTGATCGGTGTATCCAAAGTTCGATCCAATAATGAAATCTCGCTCATGGTTCCATCAGATTAGCAGGAGGAACAGGTTGTGTTGGTGGGGCTGGTAAAGCTAATCTCTCCGGATACCCAAGATGAGTTTGGCTACAAGATCCTTCCATAAAGGGGTTTCCGATATCCTATCTGGGCATATCGTTGCTGGATAATCCGAGGATTAAAGTGGCAATAAGCAGTCTCATGATCAGGTGAATTGCACAGATGGCAAATACTAGTTTCTATTCATTTTTTTCAATTGTGGACATTGTTGGAGGGTTTGTGGATCCCAAGGCAACCCTAATCCTAGTTAATAAGTGAGAGGGATTTGGCACCCTGCGTGTGTAAGTCCAACCCGATGATCACATAGTACAACCAACAACTGGTTAGACTAAACTAGTCTTGTAATTATAGGTTAGTTAAGGAATTCTTGTAATCACAAGTATGTTGTTTATATATATACATCCAGCTTGCATCTCTAAATACTAATCATGAAACTATGAATATTGATCGTGAAACTCTGAATACTTGATTGTCACATATTTTTAATAGTGCAATTGTGAATAAAAAATGTTGACTTTTCTAAATATTGAAATTGTGAATATTCAATCAGAAATAATAAATCATGATTTATTTTTATATCAAATGTGAATTTTATTGATTATATTGAAGCATGAAAGTAGTGAAAACCGAATCATGATATTTGTGGTTACTCTCATACATATTTATAATGAAATTTGTTAATACAAATTGTAATATTGTGAGTATTAATTGCACAAATTGTGACTACTTTTGTGAATTTAATCGTGCAATTGAGAATTGTACAATTTATCACTACTTTGATCAATTCGTACATAGTAAATTGTGATATTCATTTTTTGCAATTGTGAATTTGCATCATGAAATTATAAATATTACATCGTAAAATTATGTTATCATAGAAATTATGCATAAGATTGTGACTTGATTATGAGATTGTGACATATAAATATTCAAATATAAAAATAATAATGATAATTTGTAAAGTTAGAAAATGATTAAATAATTGTCATCCATTCTTTTTGAATGACCATTTCTCATTTCAAATATTTACAAGTCTCAAAACACCATAATAATGCTTCTTGGTTTCCAAGGGAAGGCTCGAAGTTGAGACCAAAGAAACTTTGGATGTCAAGCTAACCAATTGAGCCAACTCCCTTGGGTTACACACCATAATAATGGCAAGGCCTTTGTATTAAGGACATTGCTGATCATTTGTAAGTGATCATTTTTAGCTACAATTGTTGCTATGATTTCAAAATTCACCTTTAGCTACCATTTTCTAACTCAAGAAGTATTTTTAGGCCTATTTGTAGGAATCATGATTTTCAAAAAAAGAAAAAGAAAAACCAAATACTGCTTGCAAAATTTAATACCTATTTTTTACCAAAATATTAAACTTGTTAAGTTTGGACCTTAGGTAATCCCTATCACTTGCTTTTGCGATGCATCATTTTTCATCCAAATTACATTTTTAGTAGTCACTTTTGAAGTGATCCTTTTCATGACATTACATTTTGGATTGTTTGCAGCTGAGTTGATTATTCTACAATAGGTGTAGGAGAAGTTCAGAGTGAGAAAATTGTATAGCTAAATATGAATTCTTTTCTGGATGCATAGGGGGAAAAAAACAAACAAACTCATTTATTTGGCTATTGCATGATTTAGTCCACACTGTTTTAGTTTCTTCTTTTTAGTATGCTCTCACATGATTGAATAAAAAAAATATGACGAGAATATATTTTCGTAATTTTTTTCACAATATATTTTCATAGTTTCTAAGTCTTTTCTTTTGTAGGATGTATACAAAATATCTTTAATATATCAGATGAAGAATTGATCTACGTTTTAGATATGTATCCTGAAGACTATTGTGATAGTGTTACGACAATATGACAAGGCAACGACTTTGTGGTATAATACCACACCGTTCTTGTTTTTAGATTTTTTGTAAGGTCAATTGGTACTAGGGTTATATTCCCCCTTCACAGGATGGTCTGGTTCTCAGTCTTAATCCAAGATATGAAAAGACCCAAACCTGAAGATTCTCAACTCTGGCCAACTCCTACAAAAGAGCAATACCCATTTAGCTGTACATAAAAGTAGATTAGCATACTCGTCGATTAGGGTTTTAAAAGTAGATTTACTAAAAGATAGCGTACTCGTCGATCAGGGTTTTTAGAACCGGGTTAATAACCAGGTCGAAATAAGAAAACCAAAAAGATAATACCCAACCAACAATGGTCAACAATGGTTCAAATGTACCTACTCTTTCTTTATCTTATTAACATAATATAAAATATATGCCACGTTGGTAGGCCCCTGCCTGCCATGTGCTTTTATTCCTTCGTATATTTGAAGGTCGATCGATCGAGAGAGAGAGAGAGAGGAGGGAGAGAGAGAGAGAGAGAGGGAGATCGAGAGAGAAGAGGAAAGGAAAGGATTGGATTGAGGTGTGATCAAGTATTTGCAGATTCTCAATCTGGTTGCGCTTGAGCGGCAGCTCCTTTAATCGGCGGGTAAGAACAATTTTGTCTGTAACAATCCTTCCCCATTTTGCTTCATCATCTCATCCGCTTGCAGTGTCGGCTTCCCAGTCTTGCTTCACTTTCTGGACTACATGTCTTCTTCTTTTCTTTTTCTTTGCATTTCTGCATCCCACTGGGACTTTTGATCTTTTGATCCGGATTCTAATTCCATCTTTTGATGTCTGCTAACTAGCTCCTTGCATTAAAGCTTCATTTGTTAATGTATTCTGTCCATGATTTTGTGTATCATCATGTATTTTTCTCTCACCATTGTTTATCTGACATGTTCTAGTATCTGCTATTACTGCTCTAGAGACATTATTTTATGTGGTATCTTTTCGTATTTGTTATTACCATACATGAGAACTATTGTTGTCTAGGCGAAGGGAAAGGATTCCTTTTCCATTAGAATTTCGAAAGCTCTAATTTGTGACTGTATAGTTGTGGGTTAAGTCGCAGCCTGTGAACACCTGTTTCTCTTGTGAAAGAACGTAAAGATCCTTGCAGCCTTTGATTAGATTTATGCAGGAGAGTATTATTTTTCAATAGCTGGGATAGTGCTGTCTTGGTGCCATCTTTGCAAGATAACTATCCAAAACGCTACAAGCATGTCCAACATGGGGCGCTCTTCACAGCTTGAAGCTCTAAAATCCAACTGCAAGACATCTATTTGTCATTTAGAAATAATTTAATTGTAGGTGCTGCCTTTCATAGCTAGTTCAGCTAGGAGTTAGTGCTAACTGAACCAGCACTAACTGAACCAGTGTATTTTCTATCCTTCCTTAACTGATGTGAAAGGGGATCGTTAACTAATAGAAAGCCTACGAATGCTCAGTCAGCTTCAACCACCATCGCATGTTCAGCACTCTACTGCAGCCAATCACACAACTTCAAAAACCAATCTTCGTTGGAAGCAGCAGCTTCCCGTTCAGCAGGGTTTCCAGCTTCCAGAGCAGCACCAGCCAGAGGACACCAACGTGACCTCCTGCAAAAAGTTTCCTGTTCAGCAGGTTTCCAGCTTCCAGAGCAGCACCAGCATGATTTCCTCTAGAAAAATCATAGCGTGACCTGAGTTTCCAGTGAGCAATGAGTATTGAATGGGGTTTGGTTTCAGTGAAGTTAGCACTAACTGCAGGTGGGGCAGCAATAAATCAGTTAACTAACCACTAACTTAATTGAGATTACCGTAGGCGGTGCAGGTCTACTAAACTTCAGGCCTTCCACCAGATTTTTAATTTAGATTGAAACATTTTACTTATATGTCTTCCTATTGTCATGAATCTCTTATGATTATTCCTGTGACAGACACTTAATTGGACAAATGGGTATCATTATCAGAACTGGAATGGTGGATACTGGACCTTCGTTCCTTGCTAAAAGTACATGAACTATTGTTCTTCTTGACTTCTGTCTTTACCTGGTGAAGGAAGTTTAGACTCTTACAGATTGAAGTTTTAGTTTTGGCTGTCAAGGATAATATTACTACAGTGGACGTGACAGTACTTATTGATTGTGGAATGATTTCTATCCAGCGTAGTTATATGCTCTGCACATACTCTGAAGACCTTCATAAGAGCGCAAAACTTTGAAGAATAGCTTCAGGAAGGCCGTCAAAACTCTCGGCCCAGATATGGCAAAGGAATTGGTTGAAACAGTCGCAGCTCTGGAGGTAGTTGATAGCCAGAAGACTACTGAAATAAAAAAGGAGCAAGATGAAGCTGTTCATGAGACCACTCCCAACGAGACACAACTCAAAAAGTACGATGTTTACAGCAACATAGATAAAATTTGATAGCAGTATCTTAAGTGGCTTATATGGATTTCAGTCATGATTGCATGCAAGAACATTTGATAGATAGCCATCAATGTCCATTTCCTCTGAAAAGTTCCCTATGCTCTATCAGAAATGAAGGACATGCTATGCTATCACCATTCACACCGGGATGGCAGATGACACAAGCTGAGCCTTTGGTCATAACAAGGTCCGAGGTATGGCTTACATAGTGCACCCTTCTTTCATATAGTTGTGTTGAAGCAAGGTTAGCCTTGGTTTTGCTATGCTGGTTTCTCTTGTAGAAGCTTTTTGGCTACTTATTAATTTGTTAATGTCTTCAGGGCCTTTATGTGTATGATATCAAAGGGAATAAGTATTTTGATGGCCTGGCGGGGCTTTGGAATAATGCTCTTGGTATGTGACTTATGCACCAGCTTCTTGTGTTGTGTTCACATGTATTGTCTCAGTTCTCACTCGAATTAAATCTCATAGAAGTAGTGCATTGAAATGGAAATCTCTGCAGAGGGCAAGCTGAACGTTCTTTCTTTTTGCTACAAAGTTACATTGCTATTCTATTTTACCGAATTTTTCTCCCTTTTCGGACTTGGTTCTTTAGTTAGAGGTTCATTCTATAATTTCTTAGAAATGAACATGCTCTGAGAATTGTCCCCTTATATTGTTATTTTGGTATGTGTTGCATGCTTTGGGTATGCCACAGGACAAGAAAGATGCTGCTGAGTTGTCTGAATAAATAAGACTGTAGAGAGGAAAACAACAATTTCTTTAACCTTTTTTTATCTCTATACTCAGGCTCTAAGATAGTTTTAATTGGGAAGAACAGGCTTAATATTTTAAGATACTTCACTTCAAAAGGTTGACTCCATAAAACTTTTTCTTTCAGGAGGTAATGAACCGCGACTTGTTGCAGCTGCTTTGGAACAGCTGAATACTTTACCATTTTATCATTCATTTTGGAATCGGACTACGAAACCTTCATTGGTATTTTGTTACACATCTTTTGCAAGATAATTTCTGAGAAGTGGTTTATCTCCCTATCTGCATGCACAAGCAGTCGTTGTTGGCACTGAATGCAGAGTTACAAATCGACTTTTGATGCAATGTGTTCTTTTTCAGGATCTGGCGCAAGAGCTGATTGATTTATTCAAGCCATCAAAGATGGCAAGAGTATTTTTCACCAACAGTGGCTCTGAATGCAATGATAGCCAAGTATGAACCTTTTTTTTCTTTCCTTAAGGGAAGAATTTTGGGGAGCGCATATCTCATGTATTATTTGATTGTTGAACATTCCTTTTATCATATCAAGTTTAGTCCTTTTTAGCTGGTTGTTAATGAATCTTGTGTTGAAAATCTAAAAGTGCATGTAAACTATTATTTTATGCTACTCGCGTTTGCGATCGAGGTTTTGCTCAAGTATGGTTCAAAGAATGGATATGAAAATTATATGTTGGTGTCTTTGTTAAGTCATTGTCCTTTTTTATTTGGTACAATAATGAGCAATTTGTGATTGTGTTTGGTGCAGGTAAAGTTAGTTTGGTATTACAACAATGCTTTAGGACGACCTAATAAGAAGAAGTTCATCGCCCGACAAAAGGCCTACCATGGGTCAACCTATGCTTCTGCAAGTCTCACGGGGTCTGTATTTCTCTTTGATAGATCTTATGTAATTTGGGTGATCAGGCTGCTAGTTATTACAAGATCATTTACATGTAGGACTACAATGACAATGCCTTCGCACTTTTTCTCAAGATAACAATTAAAATTGAGCTTACTTTTCTCAAATTGGAGTCTGTAATTGTAGTGATAAATGTGACTGTGACAAGCTCATGCTGCTTGCTTTTGTCCATATTGAGCTTTTTGAAGCTCTCATACTAATTTCCTTCTCCATGAAGCGTTGGGCTGGTCCATGTATACCTCTTATTCAAGGTATTTAGAAAGGCACTTTTGACATCCACTTCCTAGAGATTTCATCCAAAGTCAGCACCATTGTTTATTGTGTCCTTATGGTGATTATCTTTGAGTAGCAAATGTCTCAGTATAGTCTTGCCCTTTTTCCATAGCCTGTAGTAACTTGGCTTGGCTTGTGTTGATTCATCACATATTTGGCACACCTATGAGCTTTTTACTTAAATTTATGAAGATACAATAAAGTGCCAAGTCCTTTGACCATAACATTTTTATTGTGACTCAAGTAAAATGTAAAGATTGGAACTTACAAGCGATGAGGGTATAAAGGACTGTGAAATATACGTTACATTTCAACCTAACCTTCTATATAGCATTAATAAAACCGTCCTTTGTATATAACTTGACCTTATGTTGAATTCATTGATTATTGTTGAACATTCAATGTTTTCTAAGTTAGTCATCAAGCTAATGCCTTTTTTTGTTTCACGTGTGAAAAAAAGAAGATTAATGAAATGCTTTTTCTACCTCTAGTGAATTTTGTGGCTTTGAACTATTTTTTAATGATGTGAGGATAAAAGCTTTTGTACTTGGGATACTCATTAATGTACTTAAGTGCAACCAAAGAAATTAATTCAAAGGTTAGATTTGCATGACTTGATTGCAGGTTAACTGCACTTCACCAAGGGTTTGATGTTCCTACTTCATTTGTACTCCATACTGATTGTCCCCATTATTGGCGATACCACTTACCAGGTTGGAGGTCTAGACATTATGTTATTTGTTGATGGAGTTTAGATCATAGCTTTCTTATTCAATATTTGCCTATTTGTGTTGCTTATGCTTCCTTTTTACTATTACCATAATTTTTTATTTATCTTGTTTTGCAAAAGTGTTAGGGTGATACATAAGTTAATTTTATCGTGAATAGACTTTTTTTGCCAAAAAATCCTTCTTATCGTAACTTTCATACTTGCAGACCACGTTTCGAAATGTGATATCTTGGAATTTTATTTTTTAATTTCTAGGTGCCAATATGAGTATCAGATTATGGTTTTTTCAAGGGCAGTTCAGTTACCTAGCTTGCCAGGAGTTTCAAGAATAGTGTGGTCTAGTTTTGGGCCATTAAGTGATTCTCTATCAAACATCTCTATCTTTATATTCTGTGAAATGAAATATGGAACCATATTGAATAACAAAAAACCCGCAACTGAGTAGATTATAAAATGCCAACTTGAAAGCATGATACACTTGGTGAAGTTGTTGCTTCACGAATGGATGAATAGAGAACCATAGGAGACCATTGAAACCATCTCTCTCTCTCTCTCTCTCTCTCTCTCTCTCTCTCTCTCTCTCTCTCTCTCACTCAATTAGATCCACTACAAGATAGTTTGATGTTCTTTATAAAGAAAACACACTTCATGAGACCTTAATATTGGAGGATTGAAAAGTGAAGCCTCTAGGAAACAACAAAGCTGCAGCCTGCTCAAGAAGTGATGTTTCTTGAAGAAACGTAGACAAAATCAGCAAATGTGGAAATCTTTGTCAACATTGACATTGGCTTAAATCTCATCTACCGATATTTTTCAAACTTATTAGGAGACAAGGACTTATCAATGCTCTCCAAATTTTCATTGCTTGGCCGATGGCCGATAAATCTCATCTATCGATATTTTTCAAACTTATTAGGAGACAAGGCCTTATCAATGCTCTCCAAATTTTCATTGCTTGGCCGATGGCTGATTCTCTTCTTTTTGGAAGTAGTGGTTTAGGGTATTCTCTCTCTCTCTCTCTCTCTCTCTCTCTCTCTCTCTCTCTCTCTCTCTCTCTCTCTCTCACCATGTAAAATCATAGCGAACCATATTGAAGTAAACCATATCGAAAAACATAAACTGAATAAGACACGCGTGTAAAAATATGACAATGTATAATGTTGGGCCACATAGCACTGCAATAGAGTACAATGATGTTTGGTAGACATTATGGAAATAGTACATTGTACAACTAAGACTCATCATTTAACTCATACCCGAATCATTGGAGTTTGTGGCACCACCAAACAAGGAGTTTGTAGATGAGTCTGAGGGTGCCATGCATCGCGGTGAACCAGTGCCTCGTCCTTCATCTTCACTTTCGCCTCCGCCTCCATTTCCACCTCTGCCTTGTCCCTTGCCTCTCCCTCCCACTCTCTGCCGCCCCCCCCCCCAGTTGCTCTCACCCCCTCTAGGTCAGCCTCTCCCCCTGTGTGCCTGAGTATCGAGAGTTTGTGATCTCGTACCTTGGAAAGGTCCTATAAACTTAGGGCCTTTAGTTGTTTGTGATGCTCCACCTAATGGTTCCATTTGTGAAAGAAGTATTTTGAACTTCATGTACATCGAAAGATAGCTTGAACAACAAGTAAGACACTAAGTCACCTCGATTAATGTTTTCATCTTGTGTACTTGTGCGCCTCAACATGCTTCCGTTGGTGCCATGAACACCAACCGCCTGCACTGCTCAATGGAGAGCCTATTTCTCCTCTTTATGTGATAGCTGGCCCATATGCTCCAGTTCCTCTCACATGTGAAAGTTGAACAGTCTTGTGAGAGGACTCTCTTTGCCAAATGCTGAAGGTTAGGAGTGTTGTGATTGTGAAAGCTCCACCACGATACAGGTCGCAATCCATCCTCCCTCATCTGACATTGCTTTCGATCAAAAGGCCATAGGCTCAGCTTATACTTCAATATATCTCGCTCTATGTTCCTTGGAATTGGGCCTGTAGGCGAAGGAACCATATTATGCGTTAGTCTAGAGCTAGCCATACGTGCTCATTGTACTCCACCCATCCTCGATGGAGCTCTGCGTCGCCTAAACGTCTGGTATCACACCACAAGGGGCGCAACATGTCGACTACTAATGACATGGATGGGTCTATGGAAAAAGTCTCATCTCCTCTCCCGAACACAAATGAGCTCCTTTCTACGTGAGGCACATTGTAGTGATCAACAATCGGTGTTCCAAACCACAAAAGGAAAGCGCAAATGAAACAAGAAAGTGGGAGGAGCTTGGAGTAATACCTCTCCTCGTCCAAGTTTTGATCTTTGAAGCACCTTGCCAATGTGGTCCATGAACTTGTAAATGAGTGCACTCCTCTCAGTCGGTTGAGTGTAGCACATAGAAGACCGGTCGAAGAACCTCTATCGTGTCTAGGACCCCTCTTCAAACACTATGTTCTAGAAATGGACTTCATCTGTCATGCGACCTCTGAACTCTTTAAAGCCATCACTAGTTGCCATCCTCTGCAAATGATCTTGTACAACACAGGTGCTCCAGAACCAGGAAAAAGTAGGCAAAGCGAGTGGGCATTGGCTTCTTCATGTCCAACGGTGAGAAGGTACGAAACAAGGCCAGCACACGCTTCTTGGTGATGAAGTTGGCCACGCGCATGGCCTGAGAAGTGAATTGCAAGACAAACATTCAGCAAAATTTTCTTAAAGGTGTAAGATCGGAGAGCAACATGTTAAGCATAAAAAGCTTCATAGAGCATGTGAAGTGAATCATACCTCGTGGATCCATGGAAGTGCGCACATGTCGTGGATGGGAAGATATGCAGGTATGGGGTTATTGACATGTTCGGTGCCATACGTTAGCATCCTTGGATGACACGTGTCAAAAATTGGACCGTGCTTGATGAGGGGCCCATTTGCACTATGTTTATATAGAGATGGGAGTCTTCCCTTGCCTTTATTTAGTCTACCTGCGAGGAGGTGGATGGAGAACACGTGCTAGCCATGATGCATCTCTAGGCCAAGAGATGTGTGCTATGGAGAGTCGAGAGCGATCACCTGTGGTATGGGACATTGGTTATCGTTGGAGGCTTGTCCAGGCAAGATGACGTCGATTAACTCTAGTGCATGCGGGTGATTCTATAATGACTGAATCAATCGATGGGCATAAATAGTGCGTTCATCACGTATGTTGGGTGTGTGAGAACCTTATAGCTATTGAAAGATCTAGCAAGTTGTAATAGTTGGTATCAAAGCTGCCGATTCCTATGTCAAGGTGCACACGTTCTTGCCTTTTGATGGTTTACGATTTTAATAATTTTTGTGGTTAGTAAATTGCTTTTCAAGCTTGTATTTCGAGGTTATTTTTTCCTTAAAAAGCACTAGCCTAATTCTTGTGATGATTTTGTTAGTTGCCAAATTTTTTTTAATTTATCTTTTGGAGCCTTTTAAACCAATCTTCCATTTAGGTGTATTGTTAATCTTTACTTAGGAAAGGGGGAGTTTTAGGGCATATTCGATATCTAAATCTATACATATATCATAGAACCCACGGTTCATGAAGCCGTGGAACGGTTCATGTAATTAATTAATTGATTAATTTCTTTTTCCCCTTTTCTCCCCAAAACATGTTATGAGAGCTGAACTATATAATTGTTTATAACTTTATAGTTTATATATCAAAATTAAAATGTAATATAAAAATGTTATTTAAAATCAGAAATAAACAGCAGAAGACAAGGAAGCCTGATTTAAAGGTGATCCTGAAATTTACATTCTGATCGGCTTATGGCGAATTAGAGCACGCTACTGCTAGTTGAGGGCAGATCAACCAATAGCATGAAGATACATTCCACGGAAGCAACACTCTACAGCCGAGATAAACACGGGTGGGTGAAACACAGCAGCATGATTCATCAAGTGGGCTGTCAACTTCTGGTATGCCCAGACATACAGAAACAGTTTATCAAAATCTGCAACAACAACACACACTAGATCAATCATTTCTGCACCAATTCTCATGGGCCAACACGGATTCACCCCAAATTACTAACTGATCCCAATCTACACGAAAGCAAGCAATCTACGAGGAGCAAGATCGATCGGGAGGAAGGCATCAGAAATCGGAATCCAGATTTTGATATATATACATATCTAGTTTGTGTTTATAATATAGACATGAGGGTCCGCGGGCCGGACCCGGGAAATCCGCGTCCGTGTCTGGCGTCCGGACCTGGACGCGTCCGACCCTAGGACGTGGGTCGGACGCGTCCATTTTTTATTTTTATTTTTTAAAGCCTAAATAACACTAAAAAAATTAAAAAAAAAAGGCCTCTGGACGAATCCCTGGCGCGTCCGGGTCCGGACGCGGACGCGCGTTTGGACGCACCATCTGCTTAGGTTTATATTATAAACTATATCATAAACCTAAGGTAGCGGGACGCGGACGCGGACGCCCGTCTTGGGACGTGTCCGGACGCGGATGCGCTAGGGGGTGCGTCCGCGTCCACCCGGACGCAATTTTTATTATTTTTTTTCAAAAATAAAATAAAAAAATACAGGCCCCTCCCCGTTCGCCCCCACATGCCCAAAAATGATTAAAAATTATTTCCTCCCCCTACCCCCCTCGGAATCAATTATTAGGGGGTATTTTGCACAAACTTGCCCCCTCCGGTTAAAAAAAATGAGAAAAGGTACCAAAATTTTTTGCAAAAAAACTAACCACTGCCCATGCCTCCCATAACTGAGGTACCACCAAACAAGCTTGAAAGAGCAAACAATTTGTAACTTTGACAAGAAAATTGTAGCGCAAGCTTCCCAAAGGGAGTCGGGAACCACGACTTAGCTTCCCAGCCTTCAACTCTTGCCGTCCAAACCCACTTGACATACAAGCAGCCAACTCGCCAACAACGATCAGACTTAACCAACTTGAAGTTCCGAAACCAACATTGAGATCCAACCTGGCGCCATGCCAGATCGGGGGTCCCGATGTGGGTGGCTTCCCTCCAAGCAAGCCGCCCGACATACATCAAACTTAACTAACTCGAAGCTTCGTTACAAACGAGTAACATCGATTCCAAGCAAGTCGTCTGACTTACATCAGACATAACCAGCTGAAAGCTTCGTCACGAGCGCTGGAAGCCAACCTGGCGCCACGCCAGATTGGACAGCCATAAACAGGTAACTTCCACCCAAGCAAGCCATCCAACTTAGCCGATAGGTTAGAGCCCGTTCCCCAAGAGCTTAACCCATTCACGTTCATGCAAGGAACACTCAGAATCACAAGCCGCGACAAATAGGGAGACAACCAGTTCTTGGACCGAATGGTCCTGACAGCATACCGCTGGCTCCTTGGACCGAATGGTCCCGACGGCATTTTGCTGGCGTCCCGGAATACGACCCTCAGCTATGTGCTAGATCAAAAAGTTTGAAGCGGCCTTACAACTGGCGCTTTTACCGAACGTTGAAACCCAGAAGGTAATCAGAGTCAGTTTGAGGAAAATCCCAATTTATTAATAAATCCCAGAAGGTTACATTTCAAGTGTGTGACCGACCCTAGTCTCCGGGGCGTTGGCATGCCAAGGAGGGCGCCAGGACAACATTCTAGCAAGGGAGGCTGAGACTTGGTTGGAGCTCGCCCTGAGTCGCAACCCGCACTCCCCTATAGTATCAGTGGGATTCGCCACCTCCCCTTATACCAAGTACTCTACCCAGGCTGGTAAAGCACGTTCTCTCTCTAGAAAGTCATTTTCTCTCTCTAGAATTTATTGATCCCCAAGCTTCCTTTAATTATGCCTAGATCGTGTGAGGTGATTGCACATCGATCTGAGCTCTCTGGACTTTGCTAGAACCGATCAAAGATTTTCAGCCATGGGAACTTGGCGCTGGCTGGATTCTGGTCACAGTGGCGCCGGGAGCAGCAGTGGCGCTGCTGGCGCCAGTGGCGCCGGCAGTAAAGCATGTAAAGGTAGCTTTACAATATCCACCCCACCTTTATAAAATTTGATGTCCTCATCAGATGTCAGATTAAAGTAAAGGTGTCTCCCAAATAAAGTTAACTATACATTTAAGCTACTTGTCACAGTACTCAATGTACTGGCCACTTTTTATTAACATTGTAGCTGGCACACCACAAGTCGGAGGCTCAGCTCTTTCTTTGAAAAAAAAAAAAATTACATAACTTGAAAATATCACTTCGTCTAGGAAAAGCGTAGATTTTATATTGCTTACGTAAAACCCAAGAACCTTATTAATTGGTGACAAAGGCTTTTCTTGTGAAATGTTCTCCCCTGTCGCTTCTGACTTTTGACTTTGGAACTCCTTTGAGCTCCTGATTTGTCCTTGATGCACTTTGCGTTGAGCTCCCTGAGCTCCCGATTTGATCAGTTCCGCACAGGTATCAGGGCTCCCTGAGCCAAAGGATTTATTGTTGATTGCCCACTTTATGGTCCACTCCGTGCCTTGTTGCTTTTGCACCTTGACTTCTCTCCTTGTCCCAGCCTGATCTTGATACTTTTCCTTTTTGGCTCTTTAAGGTAGGCAAAGATTGAGTACTCCTTCATTCAAAATTTGCACCAAGAGAGAGGTGTGTGATATAGTTCCCCTCCACTTATAAAATCAGCTGACCGGACTTAGAGTAGAGTTCTCAAACAAGAGCCTTTCCAACACTTTGCTTTCCATCTGCTAGGATTATGGCTTGATCTAACTTGTTGCCAATCTCTGAAGAGGATCCTAGTCTTTCTCCTTTGAGGAAAAACCCAACTGATACTGGATATCACCCATGTTTAGTGAGTTTCAGTTCCGAAGGTAGCCATCCCAAATGAAGACCAACTGCTCCATAGAAGATCTCCCCTGAAATTGCCCTTTCCAACTTTTGACTTCCTGCTTGCGTCTGGTGGGCATTGTCGCAAATGAAACTAACCCAAGTAACAGGCTAGCCATCCATCCTTTGCAAACATCGAATCATTTCATTGCCGTTCACGTGCGAGTACTTGAACTGCGAATCCGCCCCACAGATTCTGTAGTCCTCTTTGTTTGATGGTATCAGCCTTCAAAAGAAAGGTTCCTTCTCGAGCCATCAGCTCCTTGTATCACAAGCAATCATGCAAACTAGGCAAAGCATGAGTATTAAGACTCACCACGAATACATACAAGCAACACATTCAGGCAGGTTTACTAACAAGTAACAAAGACAAGGTCCCCCTTTGAGATAGTCATGCCAAAGGACCTTTGCCTGGCCGCGCCCATACAGATCGATCACAGAATCAGCCCACAGAGAACACCCCTCCAACTATCCGTGCTTTTACCATTAAGCAGCACATTGCCTCAGTCACGCCCCACCAAATCTGGCCGATAGCCCTTATAGCTAAACGATTGGCAGCTATCCCGCACCGGCAGCTACCCACATGTCACCCCGCACCCCACAAGGCACAGACCGTGCTTTCACCTACCTAGGCAGCACTTTGCCTCATCTGTCCTATACGTGCAGACGGCGCTAGGCCCGAACCGCGAGAACTGACCGTGCTTACACATGTAGCACAGACTTCCCAAAGGGAGCTGAGAACCACGACTTAGCTTCCTAGCCTTCAACTCTTGCCGTCCAAACCCACTTGACATACAAGCAGCCAACTCGCCAACAACGATCAGACTTAACCAACTTGAAGTTCCGAAACCAACATTGAGATCCAACCTTGCGCCATGCCATATCGGGGGTCTCGATGTGGGTGACTTCCCTCCAAGCAAGCCGCTCGACATACATCAAACTTAACTAACTCGAAGCTTCGTTACAAACGAGTAACATCGATTCCAAGCAAGTCGTCTGACTTACATCAGACATAACCAACTGAAAGCTTCGTCACGAGCGCTGGAAGCCAACCTGGCGCCACGCCAGATTGGACAGCCATAAATAGGTAACTTCCACCCAAGCAATCCATCCAACTTAGCCGATATGTTAGAGCCCGTTCCCCAAGAGCTTAACCCATTCACGTTCATGCAAGGAACACTCAGAACCACAAGCTTAACCCACACGTTCATACCAAGTACTCTACCCAGGCTGGTAAGGCACATTTTCTCTCTCTAGAAAGTCATTTTCTCTCTCTAGAATTTATTGATCCCCGGGCTTCCTTTAATCATGCCTAGATCGTGTGAGCTGATTGCACATCGATCTTAGCTCTCTGGACTTTGCTAGAACCGATCAAAGATTTTCAGCCATAGGAACTTGGCGTCTGCTGGATTCTGGTCACAGTGGCGCCAGGAGCGGCGCCGGTGGTGCCGAGAGCAGCAGTGGCGCTGCTGGTGCCGGGGACAATGTTGGCGCCAGTGGCGCCGGAAGTAAAGCATGTAAAGGTAGCTTTACAGCAAAAATTCTTTCGCTTTCTCTTGCTCTGTCTTTCTCTCCCCCTCCCACTGCCGATGCCCACGATAACTGAGATACAACATCAAACATCTTTCAAATTGATAACGATTTGTAACTTTGACGAGAACTCTCTCTCCGCCTCCCTCTCTCTTTCCCTCCCTCCCATTGCCCATGCCTACCATAACTGAGATAAAAATGGTTCATCGGTCAAAGAGCAAACGACTTGTAACTTTTACGAGCTCTCTCTCTCTCTGTCTCTCTCTCTCTCTCTCTCTCTCTCTAGCAATCAGCAATGTCACATGCAAATTTTAGAAGCATACACCCTCGGGGATGGCTTGAAGAGGAGGGTTTAGACAAAATGTATGAAATACATAATTGCATCCAACTCTGTCACAAAGAAGCATTAGATTTCTTGGACCTACAAACAAAATTTGACACAAAATAATACGTTCAATGCTTTAGGGTTTAGGACCAGATGATATGAGAGACGACGTTTCTTAGACAACGCCCTCATGAACTTAAGGTGACTTTGGACAGGAAATTGGATGAATCATGAAAGGAGGCGTTCCTTAAACGTTTCTATTACGAAGGGAGGCTTTAAGTTGAACGTTCATTTCAACCTTACCAAAGGTAGTGTCTTTATTGAAGAGTTCTCTTGCATAGGCCCAATCAACACCATTTTTCAAAAGGCTTGACACAGAATGTTCAAGTTCATAGTTGGTCTTTGCACACTCTAGCTACATCTCCCAGTTCTTCATCTACAAGAAACCTCCAAAGCCTAGCACTTTTAACACAAACAAAACTGTGACATTACAGAAATCTGCTTTCACAGCCTCTGTATACCACGTGGATGGCAAAACATGAGTTGTGTAGCGAAATGTTTGTATGAACTTCAAGAGCAAGTAAATGAAGCAACTTTGAGGAGGAATGACAAGGTTTGATTATGAAACTTTTTTGGTGAAACTCCCTCACCCCCCCCCACCCCCCCCCCTCCTCCCCCGTCTCTCTCTCTCGCTGTATTGGGTTCACAAACCTGTGGACTGTATTCTTGGACCATTCTGGTCAATTCCAAATGTTTTGAGGTCTCGACTGACGAAGTGTCCCTGAAGCCCTGTTTCTCTCCCATCGAAGGGCCATTTTGACCAAACGATACTTGAATCGAGCAAGGCTGGATCCATTAGGTCCGTGGGTACGAACCTGTGGACTGTGTTCCTAGACCATTTTGGTCAATTCCAAATGTTTTTAGGTCTCGACTAGCGAAGTGTCTCTGAAGCCCTGTTTAACGTCGAACTTTGGACGACGGACGTTCTGGGCTGACCGTCGGTCCGTTCTCGTCCTGTTTGTTCCCACAGGTTCCTATCGAGGTTGTCCACTGGCCGAAACAGATGGCACCTGAAACGGATCCCGTTTGGAGAAACTGGACCGTCGGACGCAAAGCTGCAAGCTAGTTATAGATACATATAGATTTAGATATGTACATATATATATATATATATATCATAGAATCCGTGAACCGTGGACGGTTCACCACGGTTCTTGGAATGTACAGTGAACTGGTTCACAATGTTTGGTTCCAAGAACCGTGGTGGACCATGGAATATTGAATTAATTAATAAATTTTTTTCTTACTACCCACCCCCAAAAATAGCCCAAAAAAAATGCCAAAAAAAAAAAAATCAAAATTGTTTAGGGAGTTTAATTCTTTCTTGCGCTGTCTGTGACAACCTAAACCACGTGCTCCACCCAAATGTCAGCAATCACATCTCTCCCTCCCATATGAAGTCAGCCATCCATCACTAAATATCGTGCATCCATACTTGCCACAAAACACCCATTAGCCATATGCAAAAAATGCGCTACTAGCAAAATGGAACACATGCAAAGAGTTTCAGGAGACAAAGTACTTACGTCTGCCAGGCTGAGCAAATGGAACTTAGCTCCTGCGTGATGGTCTCCTCCTCTTGATGAAGCATCCTGCCTCACAATGGCTCTCGCTTGGGAGGCCTCCATGTAGCATCCACTGCTACAATCTGCACACAGAGCTCCGTGAATAACCAAGTGTCAGCAAAAACAAAAGGGATGCCGCACTCGTAAAAGAACTGGCCAACCAGTCGAGTGCACTGGGCATGCTGCTCTCTCTGCCAATCCCATCGATCAAGAGTCTGATGTCTAGGCCTAACCCCTCTCTGCTATACATAGGGCGCTCGTGGTCTAGCACGCCCAATGGATGGGTGATCTGTGGGTGGGTCTAACCATCCTGGAGGTGTGTCACCCTCTCTAGCAGGATCTGTTGATGCATGTGGTGCATCTGTTGCTGATGACGACGAGGGATGTGAAGGACCCGTTGCCATTGATCCAACATGCTCGGGTGATGCTCGTGGCTCTGATCTAGGCCCTGCTGTTGCGGATGGAACTGGAGTGGCCCTGGGGCATGCACGTCCTTGTTGTACTAGGCCTTGCTTGTGAGCTTGCAGCTGCCCCTACTACTCTCACTGGCTGGGTGGATGTACCATCGGGCCCATACATATCCATCAACCTCTGTACCTCCTCATCAGGAATCTTGGGGCAAATAGATATGCCAAATGTCCGCCCATCTGGCTGTCT
>MU834592.1:0-45838 GCA_029204225.1 Diphasiastrum complanatum | reverse complement strand
TAGGCCTATTATTTAAATTAAAACTTATAAGGTATCGCTCAAGCCCACATGGCTAAGAGAGTGCGCCATTTGACATTTAAGCTAGATATTGGCACCTTTCGGCCCTGACAAACCCAGGAACCGGAGGCATAGGCCTCACGCTAACATTTATTATCTAATGACTTATTGGGCCCCCCCCCCTTTTTAGCAGATTTCCGTATGACTAAAATCATAGTAACGACAAAACACTTTGTTATTGATAACATTAGCAATTCAACTGCTTTGTGTTGGGAGTAGTTCTGCAGATAGCAGGCCGTAGAGATTGCTTCTGCCCAGAATGTTTGAGGTAAAATGGGCATTGGCTGTCATGGATCGTGAAGCTTCCAACAGTGTGTGGTTCTTCCGCTCAGCTACTTCGTTTTGTTGAGGGAGTGTAGCTTGTAGTAAACTGATGGTGCACGCCACATGACGACAGGATAGTCCCTTCCCTCTCATTTGATAGGTACTCTCCCCCTGAATCAGACCGTAGGGCCTTGATTTTTCTGACCTAGTCTGATTCTCAGCATATTGCTTGAATTTCTTTGAAAGCAATTGAATGCTTCTAACTTGTTCTTAATAAACATTACACTGGGTAAAATGGGAGTAGTCATCAATGAATGTAATAAAGTATAGAGCCTTATCCCAGGGAAGGTACGCTCATAGGACCACATAAGGTCCATTGGTGTATCAGTGACAGAAGGACTTGGCTCTTCTGACCTGTCCACTTGGAAATTTGTTTCTAGGTTGTTTGCCTAGTAAGCAACTTTCACAGACAGCCTGATTAGTTGTAAGTAACAGCATTTATATTCATGTCCTTGACCATTTTGTTATGATGCATATACAAGATTGAACGCATGTTTAGATGTCCTAATCTCTGATGCCATATTATAACATCTGAACAACTCATAGAAAGTGCAACATCGTGACTTAGTATGTACAATTTTTCTTCTCTATAAGCAGAGGGGATGTTCCTTTGAATTCTTATCTAAAATAGTACACCATCGCCCTAGCAATAAACAAAAGCTCTATAGCCTTGATCAGTGATCTTGCTAATAGACAATAAGTTCGTTGTTAATTTGGGTACATAGAGTACACCATTAAGCTGTCCTAGTGATTCCATCAGAGAATTGTAGTCAATAGAGCCTTGACCTTCGACTTGATGTGAACTAGGAGTCACCAAAGAAGATGTATTTCGATTCTGTAGCTGTGAGTGTAGAGAAGAGGTCCTTGCATGGCGTCATGTGCTGAGAGACACCTGAATCGAGATACCATTGATGGGGCATCTCTGTTGGGTTGATCTTGTACCATCAACACTCTCTCATTTTCTTGCGAATCTCTGACTGTGTCAGAGTTGCCTTGTTGTTGCTGCTGCATCTTCTTCCTGGCTTCATATGCTTGAGGACGCGACAATCCTTGATATCATGGTTTGGTTCTTTTGCAGTACGGTACAAAATAGCTTGGTCTTGGACGATGATTGGCTATGATGTTGTTTGTTGTGGTTGCGAAGCTGCTGGCTGTTCTGCCTTTGTCTTCTTGTCCTTGAAGCCTTTCTTCTTCTTGGACTGCTGCTTGGTTGAGTAGAGTGCCATGGATTTGGTACTCGTTGACGTGGACAAGCTTTTCCTCCTTACTTCTTCCTGCAACAGGACTTGTTGTCAATTTTTGTAGAGACAGCGTAGGAGTGTTGCTAAGAGCCAACACTAAATTGGTCATAGGAGGATGGGAAGACTGGCAAGAGGAGACATGGTAGAGTCTTCTTCTGATATAAGTGATCCTATTGTAGCCAGTTGGTTTGGCAATTGTTTTGAACTCGTTCAGATGGTCGCTTACTAAGGTGCCTTCGCTCATTCTAAAGTGTCAACATTCTTCTTCCTCAAGAAGAGGCGAGTGGACACATCTGAGGTCTCGTAGATGCTTGTAAGGATATCCCACACTTCTTTGGAGGTGGTGTTGTTGACACGTGAGCAATCTGAGTGTCTTTCAGATTCAGGGATACAATGGCGAGTGCTTTGTCATCCTTTGCTTCCCATGCTGGAAGCAATTCAGGTTCTATCGGCTTGGGTATTGAACCATTTACGTACCCCACAGCTCTTTTTCGATTAGGAATCATTCTCATCTTGAACTTCCACATGTGGAAGTCATCTCCGTTTGAATTTGTTGATCAAAGCGGATCTCTGAAGTTGAACCTTCCATAGCGATGTGTAGCAGAGATGAAACACAAAAAGAAAGAACAGTTCTATAGAGTTAGAATAAGTCCTAGACTCTAGTAATCCAATGAACCTTGGCTCTGATACGACTCCTATGGAAGCAGGCACTGATATCACTCTATGGGCGGAAATAGATATCCAGCACTAATACCACTTCTATTGGAAGAAAAACAATTTGTTATAACCAGGATCGTGGATTACTTGGCAAATGGAGTTACGAGCGAGTTCTTTGTGTATGAAATCAGATTATCAGTGTATGAGTCATAGACTGCCGTGAAAGAGAGATTGCAAAAGAAATTAGGCGTTTGAGACAGCCATGCAATCCTCTAATACTGATAACCTGATATGAAGAGAATGTAGAATTAATTTCAGGCATCAGAGACAGCCATATAATTCTCTTCTTAATAATGTTTGTGTGAGAGGAGCGAGAGTCATCATTCAACAAGAATGCTAAGGTGTAGAACAATAGCGAATCTGTATATTGAAGTTCTAAATACAATGATCAGTCCACAATCCGATTGCGTTGATAAGCGCGTGATCCTTCTAGCAGATTCAAGACAATTGCTAAGGTTCTAAAATAGTTCTCTCTCTCTCTCTCTCTCTCTCTCTCTCTCTCTCTCTCTCTCTCTCTCTCTCTCTCTCTCTCTCTCTATGATCACCAACTCTGAGGAGTTGGCTACTGATAAAAGGCGTTCTTCGCTATCTGACCTTACGTATCATAATCCTCTCATCATTCTGCCCTCGCTCAAATACATGTATTATATATATATATATATATATATATATATATATATATATATCTATCAACTGAAGAATCTTGTAATAGCTTAACTTTACAATTACAAGATTGATAAACACTTGATAGAACGTGAAGGCTTTTTGGTCTGATAGCGAAATTTGTGTATTTTTTGACAGACTGGAAATGTGACACTCCTTGGCCTTTTGGCCGTTGCCTTTACCTGAGGGCAGCCTTCAGGTTTGGAAGACACCTTCAGCATTTGAGAAGACACCTTCGGCATTTGAGAAGACACCTTTGGCATTTGGAAGACACCTTCGGCATTTGGAAGACACCTTCGGCATTTGAGAAGACACCTTTGGCATTTGTAGGACATCGCCTTTGTCTGTAGGACAGCTTCGGCCCATTGTAGAGCAAGTGTCGCCTATCAGAAAACTTAGTATAAAAATACAATGTCGGATTTTTCGCATTTTTCAGCTGTGCGAAAAATGCGAGGTAAAACACCAGATTGTAGCGACAGTTCGATTTTCTGCAGGTTACATTTGAGAGAGTAAAATTCAAAGAAGGAAGGAGGACTGTTGGGATGAGGAGGAGTTAGATTAAACTCCAACATATGAGAGGAGTAGAGTCAGGAGAGGCAGTTTTGTTGATGTTTTTAGGTGCAGATTCGATTTTTGTAGAGTCGAATACACCCGAGGAGGTGCGTAACCACCCGTCGTATAGGACACCTGAGGCCGAGTCTAGATCAGCTAGGACTAAAAGGTTGAGACATAGATATGGCGCGAAGAGGAGATTTTAAGGTAGGGGTGGTCCATCAGCACGTTGTGTTACGTCTGAGGAGGTGCGTATTCACCCATCATATAGAACTCCAGAGGCAGAGTCTAGATCAGCTAGAGCTAAACGATGGGGGCGTAGATTTCAGACGAAGAGGAGAGCTCTAGATAGGGTTGGTAGGTTATTTGAGGTGGGCAGATTGCTCTTGACTCCATCCCATCATGATTTGGGACTGATGGATTTTGCATGTGATTGTTGTTCGGCCTTGCAATGGAAAATAGAATGGAATAGCCGTTTCTGTTGCATGAAAGGCAAGGTGCGTTTGCCTTTGATGCCATCACTGCCTTCTGAGCTATTTCATTTGTACACATTCACATTTGATCTACTTATTGAAGAACGATGGTATTTTTGGGCGCATTATAGGGAGGCTGCATGTCGTGGAATTCCAGAAGAGAGGATGCATTTGCCATAGATAATAGTGTCCATATCGGATGCTTCACTATTTCTTACATCAATTTTACATCTCAAGATGTAATAACTAGAACATGAAGAACCAAATAGAATGTAAATGAAATGATTCATCCATGCTTCCACCATTGAACTCTCTGGAAAATGATAGCAAACAAACAATAAATGTGAGTAATCCACCAATGCTTTCGTGTTTCCTCCATCTTTGTCCTTCCTTGATATGTCTCCACCAAGAAAATCCATGAATGAGCCTTCATTTCCATATTGCCACAAGATATCATCATCACTTGATGACTTTACCATGAATGAGTGATATAATGAGACTCCCTTGGCTTCATTTCCATCAGCAAAACCAGCCAAGAGTTCTAGTACAACTCCAACATCACAATGGAAAAGGCAATTTCAGTCAATACCAAAAGCACTATAATTGAGACTCAGATAGTACCAAGAAACGTAGCCTGAACTTATAAACAAAAAAATCAGATTACTAATAGATAGGTGATCCAAAGTACTATGAAAAGACCAAATGTATCAATATAAAGTGAGCTGTAAGATCGAGCTATCTCGTACGCATTTTGACAAACCTATCCCGTTTGCAAATCTATTCTTACAACAGAAGTTCTGAAGTTGCTATCAACCACAACTTCTCAACTAATTTTTGTAGCCCAGGTGACTGATACAGCGGAAGTGACGAGTGTGGAAGCGTCGAGGAAAAGTTTAACTCAAGGAATGATCAATAAGTTTCAACGTCATATGCGATACAGAAAGCTCGAGACTTGAGCAGATGTTCGAAGCTGTACGTATGTAATCCAGAATACTTTAGTAAAGTAGATTATTTTGCTATTCTGAAGGATGGATCAACATGGTTCTTGAGTTTATAATTTAGACAGACGTTATCCCCTGAGCACGATGAATTGGTATACTGCATTGCGGGGCAACTAAAAAATGGCTAATCTATTTCTCTCTCTCTCTCTCTCTCTCTCTCTCTCTCTCTCTCTCTCTCTCTCTCTCTCTCACATTTTGCGTTTTGGAGGCTTCATTTGAGCTTGGAGCGCGTGGAATTGTAAACTTGGGAAGCAAGACGTGCTTGATAAACTCTGGAGGATTCCAAAAAATAAAACTATTACACTATTGAATCTGTCAGCGGATCATTTACCATGTAGTAGGTTTTGCATAAGAAAGGCGGAGGAGGTGTGCCCTTTAGTGCTTCCACAGGCTGCGGTATTTGTCCTCCATATGTGGGAATGAGGTCGTTTGATGTAACTGCCGATGTAACAGAAACTCATGAGCTGTCGATGGTAACAGAAACTCATGAGCCTTAGTTTCAACAGGTTGTTGCTTCTTAGCAATGCTTGAAGGTGCGTAATTCATTGTTGGTCATTACACTTGCCTTTTTTTCAAAGCATCGCTCTTTCTCTTTTATCAAAACTTACCCAGAGCAGCTTCTCTCCTGGCCAAGTGACTCTCTTCAGCACGAGCAGCCACCCCTCTTCCATCGCTGCCTGAACTCATGCCATTATTGTTCCCATTAGTTTAGACGGACGAATGCATCTCTCTCTCTCTCTCTCTCTCTCTCTCTCACACACACACACACACACACACAGAGGTTTAGGGTTTCAAAAAATATTTGTTGAAGAGGGTAGGATGTTTGAAGAAAATGCTAAGGAGTTTAAGTTGATTAGAATTTTCAACCTTAGGAAGGTGTGTACCCCTTACTTTTCTCCTTATTAAGGTGAGGTGTTAACTTTTCCACGTACATGTGGGAAGACCTATACACTGTAGGGAGGGAATATGCAGTGACATCTGGAATAGGGTACAACCATATGGTTCGAATTGATACTCCTAAATCCGTGCTGCTTGATGTAAATTGCCTCTATTTAAATTTGTCCCTCTCATTTCATTGTTGCCTCGATTGAGTTTTCCATCTCTACCTCTCATGGTTATAGCTTTATCCACCGAGCAATTTTGAGAATTCACATACATAGTTGCTCATCCAGGTTTGAAAGTCCAAAAGACGGTCTGGAGGATCAAAATTGTTACACGATAGGTTCAAATAGTACCAATCTTTGGTACTCAAAAGTTTCAGGAACACGTAAACATTACAAAAATGGTACAAATCTTGTAAAACTAGTAGTAACTAAAGCTTAGATTCTACCAATTGGTAAACAAAACTAAAATAGTACCAAAAAGACCATAAAAGATTGTATGCGAGCTACGAACACAAATAAATATAAAAAAAAAAATATCCAATTTGATAGTTTCATGGGTAAAATATGGTCACGAGAAGTCTAAATACTTCCAATCTGGTAGATTTTAAAATAAAAATGAGATACTTACTATAAAAGAACCTAATTTGGTACTTAGGAGGATCAGAATTGGTATACTATAAGTTATTGTAGTACTATTCTTTTGTATTCGAGAGTTTTACTAACACAAAAATAGTACCAAAATGGTACAAAATTTGTAAAATTAGTACCCGACTACTGGAGTACTACTACCAATTGGTGTAACAACACTAAAACAGTACCAAGAAGACCGAATCGCAAACTACAAATATGACAAAATTTAAAAAACATTGAACCAAATGTTGTAGATTCTCAAATAAATATGGTACACACTATAAATTTCAGTACACCAATTTGGATGCTTTTAGAATGAAAATAAGACACGAGGTATTAAAAAAACCTATTTTGGTAATCTGGAGTATCAAAATTGTTTCATGATAAGTTCAAGTAGTACCAACCTTTGGTATTCGAGAGTTTCACCAACATGACAACACGACCAAAATAGTACAAAAATTGTAAAATTACCAACTAATGCTTAAAGCCTTAAACACTACCAATTCGGTAACAATACTAAAACAGTTCCATATAGGCCGAAGCGAGTACCAACGTCATGCACTATCTATGTTTGAACAGCACACGACTAGGATGCTTCTTTCGTATACAAACATTCAATATAAATATTGCTTCATTAGTATGAACGACTTCAAGGCTTCAATTTTAAAACAAAAGCAAACCAACATGTTCCAACAAGTACCAATAGTATCAAACTTTGGTAGTCAAGGGTCTCAAAAAATGTCAAAATGCAGTCGGACATAATTTTCTTGTTGTTGCACATTGCATGTTGAATAGCTTTTTATAAGCTTTTTAAAATACCAAAGTACCACAGATAAAATCAATCGTGCAAAAACTACCGCAAGTCTCAAAGTACAAAATAGCAGTTTTGAAAACACTGAAATATCACAAGTACCAAAAGTCTCAAAATATTTAAAAACACCAAACAACTAAATGCTAGTAGATCAAAAAGTACCAAAATATTGCAAACAACAAATTGAAGAAACGTTTAAAAACTACCAAAACTATCAAAAGCACCAATGAGCAACAAACAACATTACTTTCTGCACACCAGAAGTACAAAATGTTCCATGAGGTCCAAACATGAAAAAAAAAAGTTATTTGAAAATAATGTAGAGTACCAAAAGTACTAAAAATATATATTAGACAAGTTTTCATAAGTACCAAATAGAAAATAAATAGTTGTTTATAAGCTTCTACAAGTATTAATAGTTCCAGAAGTCCAAAAGAGCAAAATATTAGTTGAGTCAAAACTACAAAACAATTCCAAACAGCAAGAGGTGGAGTGTGTATCTGCAGAACAGGAGTATCAAAGATCAGTTTCAGTAGTGCCAAAGAACAGTGGTACTAAGAAAACAAAAATCCAAAAAAAAAAAATTGGACCTGAGAGTCGTCAAGAAGATGTACTAGATGCCTGACAACACTCTTTCTTCCAATACTCTGTCAACATATGTCTTTTTGGTTGGGGGACACTCGAGTTTCTGAGCTCCAAAAGGCATAAACTAGTTCTTTGACCTAAGCCGTGATTATGCTACCTCTAGGCAATTATCTTTGACAGGCACTCAGGGCAGAACCTCCTCGTCATCCTTGATGCGAAAAATGTGCTCAGAAAATGCAAATTTCAGCTAAAACTCTGGTGACAAACTGATAAAAGATCTCTCAAACGATTCGCGAAACTTTCTCAAAATTCGAATTATTTCTGTTCGAGAATAATTTGTGTTGGATCAATCAAGCTCTGTAACACAACAAAACGAAACAAGACGAAATCTAAACGAAGCGAAGCAAAGCGAAACTTAAACGAGCTCTGACATTGATTCATGCTGGAAGCATAGAGATCGTGAAACAAAAAGAAACGAAATGAAAGCATTCGTGAAAAGATCAATCAAGCTCCGTAATGAGACGAGACGAGACGAAACGAAACGAAACAGGACGAAATGAAACGAAACGAAGCGAAACTTAAGTGAGCTCTGAAATTGATTTGCGCTTATAGCCAAGTGATTGCGAAGTGAAACGAAGCAAAACATGAAGCGAAGTGAAGCGAAAGCATTCACGAACAAAATCAGTTCATCAGGAATTCAGATATGATTGCTGGTCACTGCCGGCTATATCATTCCTACAATCCTTCAGAGTGTAGATAGACACTGTTGATCTACGTTAACAGATTAATATAGCATTCAACAAGATCAAACCAAAGTGCAGAATTGAATAGACAAGTGATTCAGACACACGAATAGTAACAGACAAAAATACATTTGAGATCATACAATCATATAGGTTTTATGTGCATAATAACTACAATACTATCTATTGATCTTCTGATTTTTCAAGCACTACATGACAGATCCACACAGTGCATTGGTGTGAGAGAAGTACGGTTCTCTCACGAATAATGTCTTGCTTACTAGCGGACTTTTGGATCTACAGATCCTCTACAAAATTGTCTCGCTCACAAGCGGACATGTATTCGTATTTTTTGTCTTCTTGACTTCTTGTCTTGCTTTCTAGCTTAGTATTATGCATCAAACAGAAATTATATAGTTGGCAAACTTTTTTGTGTCGCATCGTGTAACTTACGGATTAGAAAGATTAAACATCTGCAACTAATCGCGAATTACATGGATGACAGATTAGCCACGATCTAGAGTACTTCTGCTGATGTCATGATATCTGATCAAATATTTGTACCCCATGATACTTGGCTGATCTTCTTGGCCGTTCGTGGAGCAAGAATGATTTTGTGTTGCAAAACAATTTCGTGTCATGTGTCGCGAAATTGTTCGCAAACAATTTCGTTTCTTGTGTCTTTTCTAGTAAAAAATAGAGTGGAGGGCTAGCAAGGCTTTGGCACTAGAAACATTTTGTTTCTTCAGCTCCCTCTCAAAGCATGATAGCTTGACGACTCCAAGACTGCTCCTTTGTCTCTCAAATGGACCTTTGTCTAAGGCCTTTGTGAAAATGTCAGCTACCATCTCCTTTGTTCTAATGAAGGTAGTCTGCAACATCTTCTTGCAATCAGATCCCTTATCAAGTGGTACTTGATCGCAATGTGTTTCGTCCTTGAGTGAAACACAGGGTCTTTTGTCAAATGTATTACAAATGTGTTGTCCATCTGCAAAACCAGAGGTTCATTCCTCGTTTTGCCCAGTTCGTCAAGGAACTGTTTGAGCCAAATTATTTCATTGGCCATCTTTGCTGCTGCAACATACTCTGCTTCATAGGATGACTGAGCCACAATGGTCTGCTTCTTGCTGACCCAAAAAATTGCTACTCCTAATGAATGGTGCATCCTCCTGAGACACTTTTGCAGTCGTTCTTGAGGAATGCCCAACTAGCATCACTGTAGGAAAGCATCTGGAACCCTGCATCATGACAATAACACAAACCAAAATCTTTTGTTAATTGAAGGTATTGGACATGTGTTATCTACAAGGTACCTCAACAATCCTATCAGTTTCCTGTATGGTGTGAGCTGCATCAATTCTCTCTCTTCTTCAGTCCTCGAACAATTTTCGTTCGTCAGTACTGTTCCTACAAGCATTGGAGTATTCGCTCCTTTGCAATTCAGCATCCCAAAATCTTCTAGGATTTTCTGGGTATATCTGGACTGATGAAGATACAATTTACCTCCCTCATAGTCCCTGTCAATTTGTAAGCCAAGGTAATACCTGGCTTCTCCCAGATCTACAATCTCGAAAAGTTTCGAGATATCATTCTTCACTTTAGCAATCAACTTCTCACTCTTGTAGGGTATCAGAGTGTCGTCCACATACACAGCCACAATGATGATCTTCCCATCTGCAATTCTCACATAGACATTGGAATCAGCCAAAAGTGGCTTGAATTCTAAGGATTTCTAGGCTTGTTTCCCTTTTCTTGTACCATTGTCGAGTTGATTGCTTTAGACCATAGATACTGCTATGCATTCTGCATGCATAAGTAGGAAGTGAAATCGAGACATATCCTGGGGGTTGATCCATGTAGACCTCTTCGTCTAGCTCACCATGCAAAAGGGTTGTCTTCTCGTCCACAATGTGAATCCTGAGGTCCATATCTCTGAGAGAATCCCTTCGCTACAAGTCTTGCCTTATACTTTGAGACATCTCCATCTGGTCCATACTTTAGCTTGTATACCCATTTGCATTTTACATCTTTTCGCTTATTTGGTAATGACTGCAATGTCCATACCTGGTTCTTCCTCATGGATTCCATCTCCTCATTCATGGCTTGGATCCATTTGTCCTTCTCTGGACATTCAACTGCCTCCTCGAATGTTTGTGGTTCGCCACTGAATCCACAAAACTCTTCTGATGTATAAGCAGAGCTGCGTGGCACATATCTTGCTGGCGCTCTTCGTTGTCTAGTCGACTTTCTAGGAGATCCTCTTGGAACAGCAATGCCTTTGCCTTTGTCTGCTATGCTAGGTCCGGAACCATCTCGATTTATAGATATTGTAGCAGTAGGCTGCCTCTCGAATCTTTTGTCTTCTGATTCGTCACTTGAACGCAAAGCGACTTGAAAATTTTTGTCTTCGTGTTCATCTTCTGCTCTCTCTATCACAGTTGATAGATCATAGTAATGTCTTTCAAGAACTTCATAGCTGACAGGATCATTGTTGGCCATCGTTATGCTCTCATCAAACTTGACATCCCTAACTGTCTATACAGTGTTTGTCTCTGGCATGTAGACTCTGTAGTATGACGAATTATTGTCATATCCTACAAGAGATCCCTGTTCAGCTTTCTCGTCACGCTTCTTTCAGGGCTTACTAGGAATATGTACATAAGCTGCACAGCCAAAGATTCCGATGTGAGTCAGATTGGATTTTCTACCCCATCATAATTCGTGTAGTGTTGTGTGAGGAGTACTAGACTTTCCTATCTTGTTCTAAATGTAAGCAGCTATAGCTACTGCTTTAGCCCACAGTTTTCTTGGAGCTTTTGAATAGGCCATCATGCATTTGGCGGCTTCCATCAGAGTCCTTTTTTTCTTTCTGCAACACCGTTGTGCTACGATGTGTAAGATGCAGTCCTTCTATGAATCATACCATGGTCATTGCAGAAGTCAGTGAAGTGGTTTGAGATGTATTCTCCATCTCGATCTGTCCTGATCTGCTTCACTTTATTACTAGTGCATCTCTCTGCCGAATTCACATACTCCGTGAATTTGTCAAATGCTTCTGATTTGTTGTGAATAAAATACACTCTAGAAAATTTACTATAATCATCAATGAAGGTAATGTAATATTTTGAGCCTCCTACTGAGATCACATTGAAAGGCCCACAGATTTCAAAATGCGCTAACTCCAGAATCTTAGTCGTTCTGTAGGAGTCCTTGACAAATGGAGTGTGTGACATCTTACCCTTCATACATGTATCAAAGGTGGTCGAACTGGTTGCATTTGAGATGCTGACCCCTGTGATTGCTCCATGATGGCTTGCTTGGTATAGTGTCATTGAATTCATATGGCATAGTCTCCTGTGCCATAGAGTGTCTGGTGAATCATCATGAGTCTAATGCACTTAATCTGCAGGCAGGCGTACCTTTAAGTGATACGGATTCTCTTTTCTTCTATCTTGAGTGATCAGGGTACTAGTACTAGCATCAACAACGTTGCATGCTTCGTCTGAGAATGTCACACGCATCCCTGCAATAGCTATTCTTGCCACTAATAGCAAAAACTGATGTAGTGTAGGCACAAACACAACATCTTCGAGTCATCTGTCTTTGCCATTCGTGTTGAGCCACATTGAACCAATACCGTTCACTTGATGTTTGGATCCATCTCCAAGAACAATGAATTTTGATGGATCTGCACTTCAAAAATCAGACATAATTCGTCTTGATGTAACGAAGTGTGAGGTAGCTCCTGAGTCTAGGATTACCTCCTGTGTGTTAGGTGTTGACACTGCACACATGTATGCACAGATGTAGGCGGTCAAATTATTTCTATTTGATCTTTCTTCGCCCATTTTTGAGCTCTCAGGCTCCTCGACATAGGACGAACTATTATTGTTCTCCTGTCTACTTTGTGCTGATTTGTTTCTTGGGTTCAGACGACAGTTCATGGCTGCATGACCCTTCTTGTGGAAATGGATACACTCAATTTTTGGATTGATCCAGCATGAATCGATTGTGTGTCCTTCGCATCTGCATCTCACGCAGGTCTTCTTGTCTCCACTTTGCTGTTTCAACTTTTCTTTGTTCTTCCATTTGCCTTTGCTGGTCCCTTCTGCTTGCTGATCACGATCCTGCTTTCGATCTGACTCCCTCTTAGGCTTGAATTGTTTCTTTGTCTTTACTTTGTTGCTGTAGAGGGCTTGGTCAAAAGTATCCTTGTGATCAAGGTGCTCTCAAGCCTCAACTTCCTCTCAAATCTCGACAATTGCCTTTTTGAGTGTCATTGTAGGATCCTTTGCTAGTAGAGTTCTAGTTGTCTGGAAGGATCTAGATAGGGCTCTCAATAGACAAGTGAGCTGCTTCTCTGTTGACACTGTATTTTTCGCTCCAGAATTGTGTAGTGAAGGGAATAGATCCTTCATCTTCCTAATAAAGGAAGTAAGGTCTTTTCCATCCCATTGCAGGTTTGTCAGCTGATCTTCAAGCATCATTATTTGACTGCATGATTTTGTCTGAAATCTTGTGAGTAGTGTATCCCACATCTCCTTTACTTTGGAGAGTGTAGTCAGGTCAAGTGTGAGGCTATCCTCAATGGATGATGATAACAATGCTACTGCCTTGTCATTCTTCTCCCTCCATTCGCGTAGCTCCTTGCCTGTTGTTGTAGCATCTCCTTGGTGCCATCAACCTAGGGGAATAATCCTTCACCCTTTAGTATCAGTGAGGTGTTTACCTTCCATGCTAGGAAGTTAGATCTTGATGAATCCAGAACTATACAGATCTTGGATTGTATGCTGCTGATTGAAGCCATTGCTCTTGACTTTGTATTCACTTGTTAATGGTTGTTTGTTTGAATACTTAGCCTCCTGGATCTGATAGCTTTTCGGCTATGTCACACTATGACAAGGTAGGGCTATGATACCACTGATGCAAAAAATACGCTCAGAAAATGCAAATTTCAGCTAAAACTCAGGTGACAAACTGATAAAAGGTCTCTCAAATGATTCACGAAACTTTCTTGAAATTCAAATTATTTTTGTTCAAGAATAATTCGTGTTGGATCAATCAGGCTATGTAACACAACAAAACGAAACGAGACAAAATCTAAACAAAAACGAAACGAAACAAAGCGAAGCAAAACTTAAACGAGCTCTGACATTGATTCATGCTGGAAGCATAGAGATCGCGAAACGAAACAAAACGAAATGAAAGGATTCGCGAAAAGATCAATCAAGCTCTATAACGAGACGAGACAAAACAAAACAAAATAGAATGAAACGAAGTGAAACTTAAGTGAGCTCTGAAATTGATTTGCACTTATAGCTAAGTGATCATGAAGCGAAATGAAGCAAAACATGAAGCGAAGCGAAAGCATTTGCGAACAAAATCAGCTCATCAAGAATTCAGATATGATTGCTGGTCATTGTTGGCTATATCATTCCTACAATCCTTCTGAGTGCAGACAGACACTGCTGATCTACGTTAACAGATTAATATAGCATTCAACAAGATCAAACCAAAGTGCGCAATTGAATAGACAAGTGAATCAGACACACGAATAGTTGCAGACAAAATTACATTCGAGATCATACAATCATACGGATTAATATGTGCATAACAGCTACAATATTATCTATTAATCTTTTGATTTTTCAAGCACTACATGATAGATCCATGCAATGCATTGGCATGAGAGAAATACAGTTCTCTCACGAATAATGTCTCGCTTACTAGCGGACTTCTGGATCTACAAATCCTCTACAAAATTGTCTTGCTCACAAGCGGACATGTATTTTATATTTTTCGTCTTCTTGACTTCTTGTCTTGCTTTCTAGCTTAGTATTATGCATCAAACAGAAAGTATATAGCTCGCGAACTTTTTCGTGTTGCGTCGTGTAACTTACAAATTAGAAAGATTAAACATCTGCAACTAGTCGCGAATTACAAGAGTGGCAGATTAGCCATGATCTAGAGTACTTCTGCTAATGTCATGATATCTGATCAAATATTTGTACCCCATGGTACTTGGCTGATCTTCTTGGCCGTTTGTGGAGCAAGAATGATTTTGTGTCACGAAACAATTTCGTGTCATGTGTCGCGAAATTGTTCGCGAACAATTTCGCTTCTTGTGGCTTTTTTGTCAAAAATAGAGTGGAGGGCTAGCAAAGCTTTGGCACTAAAAACATTTTGTTTCTTCAATCCTTAATGTTAAGGCGAGAACTGACTGCAACAATATTTCTACGATGAACACCCGAAGCACCTATAATTCTCAAATGAGGGAGATTCATTGTGCCATCAGCTTTATTTAGTACCATCACAAGCGAAGATCTCTTCATGAAGAGTTCATTCGCCGAGTGGGGAACCTTAATTTGACTGAGGGTGTTACGGATGTTAGAAACAAGATGCTTTCAACAGTATTATATCTGCAGCTCCCAAAAAGTTGGTTGCAGAAGTAGTTCCTGGAATATCTCCCTCTGAATACCTATTGAAATTGTTGTGTATGTCTTCGCCAATATTTTTCCATAGCTAAACAGATTCGTTTTCTTGTTTTGACGTCATCTACTGAAGGTCAATCTTCAAGCCTCCTAAAAAACATTTCTTTCATTCTCGATTCTCATTTCTTACCAGCCCAGTAGTCCCTCATTGCAGCTTTGTTGGTGCAGTGACGAGGTTCCATGCTGGGATCACTTGCGTATGTCTCATGCATTGTAGGAGAAACTGCTAGAATATCTAGAATTGAATCTGTGAGATCTATATTATTGCCCTGAAGACTACCCATGCTGAAATTGTCTACTATTCTGCGCATAGACTAATCAATCAGACAAAGAGCTCGATCAAATAAATCACGATCAACAAGAAAGTCCTGGATCAGCCACAACACGATCAGAAAGAGCACGATCAACAAGAAAGAGGTTTATCAGACCAATACTGAGAGATCTTGCAAACACGAGAGAGAGAGAGAGAGAGAGAGAGAGAGAGAGAGAGAGAGAGAGAGAGAGAGAGAGAGAGAGAGAGAGAGAGAGAGAGAGAGAGAGAGAGAGAGAGAGAGAGAGAGAGAGAGAGAGAGAGAGAGAGAGAGAGAGAGAGAGAGAGAGAGAGAGAGAGAGAAGAGCTAGATTGCGAGAGACAGAGCTAGATCTAGAGCGAGAGTGAGAGAGAGGAGCCGACGGCCAGCTGTCCCACAACAAAAGTAATTATTAACCAATTATTAGAAATACACACCTGCAAATCTGATATAAACAATCATAGTCTCTTTATCTCTAGCGGACCCAATTTAGAATGTTAAACAATAAACTTCTTTTTAAGGGCATTTCTACCCAAAAAAGGTAGTGTCCTTGACAATCCATGTTGTACACACATTCACAACTATTTAATAGTAAATTTGGCTTCTATGTAAATTCTATGTGTCTTATAGAGCAACTTATCTGATTCTCCTTGAATACCTTTGCAAGAGCTTAAATGATGAGAAAAGAGAATATGAATGCAAAAGATGATTATTCAAAACTTAAAAAGTCAAATGCGCTTTAGATCATTGTGTTTCAATGAGCTAGAAAAAACAAGTGTAAATGACAATGAGCCTAGCACATACATTCAAAGAAAGATGACAATTTCTAGAAATCTATACTTAGATGAGGCTAGAGGACATATCTATCAAATCCATATGAAGAGTACTTTTTTGAATGGTATTGGATGAAGAAGTCTATATCTCACAATCACAAGGCTTCATTATTTCAAAAAAGCAAAATATGTTATCTTTAGATTGAATAAAGTTCTTTATGGTTTGAAGCTATCATAGAGATTGGTATGCTCATATTCACAACTTTCTTCTCAATTGTGGCTTTATATGAATTGAGTGTAATCCTTATTTCTATATCTTGTGTAAGGACTATCACATTACTTTGGTCATAGTTTGTGATAAGATGCTAGCCAAAGTCAAACACATATTGTCATTGGAGTTCAAGAAGAAAGATTTGGATGGGTTACATGAAACTTGCTTCTACACTAATGGAGCCAAATGTTAAGCTAACAAACTGTGTTGATGAGGATGCAATCAATACTACTTTATGAATCAGATAGTTGTTTGATTTCTTGATCTACTTGAATGTTACAAGACTAGATATCCCATATACAATTGGTGTAATCAATCAATTTATGACAAGTACAAGGAAATTCATTGGAGAAGTGATAAAATTTGTTCTCAAGTATCTAAATGGCACATTTAAATATGGATTAGAGTATATATATCCTCTGATGATCTTATGTCTCATGCTTACTATGACACAATAGTATAGAAGAAAAAAATCTATTTCAAGTTACGTTTTTATGCTAAAAAAGCTCTGCTATGTGAGGGAAGAGCAATAAGCAAGCTACTATCGCACTATCTTCAACTAAAGCTTAGTATATTTCAAGCTATATTTGTAGTACTTAAATCCATTCGATTGAAAAGAACTTTTTAGAGTTGTTGTTACTTCAATTTGTAGCCACCACCATATTTTGTGACAGTCAAAGCTACATATAGATAACAAAGAATCTTGAATTTCATGCACATATGAAACATGTTGAGGTTCATTATCACTTTGTGCATGTTGTTCTACACATGACCAAGCGATGGATATTTTCACCAAGCCTTTAGCAAAGACAACATTGTTTGCATTTTTTAGATCATCGATGAACATTGTAGAAAACATGCTTATCACTAAGGGGCAGTATTAGGAAAATAAACTTGGTATTAGTATATAGATGTTATATTTTGTCATACTTTAGCAGTCAAGTCACATGGTTGGGTACTATCAAAAACATTCATGAACCCATTCCTCCACATAGTATACCATCAATTTTGATAATGAGAGTGTACGATTCTAAAGGCTAATGGTGTGTTTGTGTGTGTGAGCTCCGCTCTCTGCTATGTTTCCTTGCTTCTAATATAGTGGTTGATTGTGTAATTGTCATAGAGTAGCATATGATGCTGAATGATTACAACTCATGATGAACAAATTGTGTATTTGTGGTCTCCATTCCTACATAGTAATATTGATACCATTTTAAGAAGAAAAAAACTTTTAAGGAGCTTTGAAGCATCTCATTAGCATCTCAAGCTTCACTTGACCTGTTTGAAACTATTATAATCTACCTTTGTTAACACTTTCCAAGCCTTGTTTGAAGGTGTTACCTACATAAAGTGACCATTATTTAATGGAAGATTAAAGAGTAGATTTTTATTTCAAATTGATTTAATACTGAGGTATATACTTGAGAGTTCATCCTCATGTGCAAATTTAACTTATAAAATTGATCTTTCAAAAGCACTTAGTAATCCTTTGGAAATCTAGTTGGAAAATTCACCTCTCAAATGACCTCCATACACTGTACTAAATCCTTTGCTAGTCTAACTTGTAAAATTCATCTCTCAAGCACTCCATACATTATATTGAATTCTTTGCATTCCTCGGGGACAAATTCATGAAATCATATTACAAGCAAATTCTTTTGTGGAAACTTTCAATCATGCATTTATAATGTGACATATGTTCATGATGAAATTTTTCGAAAACTGTTTAGTCTTTGAAACGCATGATCTTGCAGGTGAATTTGTTCTTGGGCGTATATAATTGCACATACATGTGTTCTTGGATGTATAATGGATCTCAAGCAAAACAGCTGAGTCACAATATAGTCTACTACGGAGAAATTGGATGACCGACTGAGAGACATGCAGCTTGTTTGCTGATATGCTAAGGAGATTATCTTCATGAGCATAGTTGGGTAAATAAACAATACCGTGCTGAGATGGGAGCTCAATCAAAAGGTGTTGTACACCCATTACAGCATCAAGGAACGCATCTTTTTCACCATAAACAAGTAGAAGAGGAAAATCTTGAGGATGGACTGTAAGATGGAGGTTGAAACTATCCATAATGCTTAGCAACGGAGCCATGATAGTACTTTTGAACATGCCTGTTTGTACCATTGCAACGGAAATAGATCCAAAGGTCACTGCTCGTCACACCCAGGTCTAATCTGCAATACTTACTGTTGAAAGATATTCTATTCGACAAAATATAACCACTCAATCTGTAAATGTAGATAGCGAGAATGATCTCTGAGACTAGCATTTTAAGATTCCATGAAGTGGAACGACGTGCGAACTGATAAAATTGAACGAAGGAAATCTTACTTTGTGGAAGGTGGGCCGTACTGATTTTTGATGATAATTTGTGGCTGATATTTCTATTAATCTTACTTTGTGCAAGGTGGGCCGTATTGATTATCGATGACCATTGTGGCTCATATTTCTCGTAATCTGGGAACCGAGAAAAGTCGACATATCAAATTGGACCTGCACGTGCAAACGACGCTGAACACAATAAAGTTATATTTCATCCTTTCATCGTAATTTGTACCAATATGAAATATCTGGCCCCTGTGTACGCGTGCTTGTCCCGCAACAACTTGGAGAGATCCGGATCAAAAGAAAACGAGATGGTGGAAGAACAATGGAGAGCATCTAAGGAAGATATACCCATCGAAGAAGATTCTCCTTTATTGAGTTGGAAAAAGATGGAACTCTACTAGTAAAGAGATTGGAAACTTTAAATTATAATCTATCTAGTGCTAATTGGTAAGTGCTAATCACTCATATGAGTCAGGTGTTTGGGTTAGCGTAGGGTGAGCAAAAGTTAAGACCTAAATGTAGGACTAAAGGAGTTTTTTTTTCTAATTTAATTGTTATCTTGTAAGGTGAAACTAGAGTATAGATTGTACTTTGTTGACTTTCATCTCACCTAGGACCATAGGTATGACATAAAACCTGTATATCAAATTTCAAATGTACCCTCAATACAATTCCAAAAGCATGTCTAATTGAACTTCACTTTTCAAAAGCATCATTAAACATGCCTAGTTCACTTTTCATGCAATAATCATTTAGCAATTAGATTGCATTGAAATTTACCACCAAATTTTGCTAATAGTTAACTTGATAATTCTTGACGGAAATTGCAATCAAATAACAAGCGCATGTAAACTTAGATAAAGTATATTTCACAACCAAGGATGCATGTGATTAGATTGATTAGACATGAGATAAACTCCTAGAGGTTAGAAGGTAAACTAAATATAGATCGTGAGTTGTATCTACCCAATCCAATATGTACAAGTAATTGCTCTCATTTCTATGATATAAATAGTTTCTTAAGATTCATCAAAGATGACAATCAAGGGCTTTTGGGCTATTGTAAAGCAATAGATTTTCAAATAAACAAAGTCAAAACACTATGCATGAATAAGAACTTGCAAGCATTGCAAAATTGCAATTGTTATGTGAATTCTTTGAAAGAAATTGTACATCATCCAACAAAATCTTAATATATCAAAGAATATTAATTCTCAAGTTTCGAAGAGACTGTAAAATTGATGGATTGAAACCTACTAGTGGAGCCATGAAATGTCTTGTGAGTGAGACAAAAATGTTTTTGCAAGAAATTATTGGTGAAGATTCTAATTGATGAAATATGTCGAGCATTTTACTAAGGGGTAAAGATATTTCAAAACTTAGTTACAAAGGAATCAAAAGAGTTCACTCAATCAAAATTGCACATAAGTTGGTTTGCAAATCTAAAACATATATCTATGTGGAAGATATGGTTTACGCATGTGACCAAGGAGGATTTAGTCGCAAGCACCATAGATAATAACTTAAGAAAGTTTTGAAAAATGACAAAATGAGAAGGTTTGCAATGACACTTGATTTTGCCTCCATATACACAAGTTTGCAAGCATATTGAGAATAGTTTTGTTATCAACAACAAGAAAAAAGAAAACAACAATTGCTTTTATTACCACAACCAAGATAAACGTTTTTTTGGATTTAGAAAGAATTCAAGTGATGAAAGTTCATCATTATTGAATCAACAATGATGGTATAAATTTTTTTCTTTGACTTTGTATGTTTTTGTCCATATTTTATTTACAAATGTTTACCAACAATCTTCTTCGTACAGATCGTAAGGGAAAATTAAAATTTGTCATTAAGTTGAAAAAAGTGAAGATTGAAAAAGGTAAAAAACTAGAGTGAGACTCAACGACACTGACATTGATGACGAATCAATTCATGTAATTCAAATGACTTTAGTGTTGAATTGGAAAATAATATTTGGTCACATTGCTACATTTGAAGTTCCTAAGGAGATCTAAAATTTTGAAGTCAGTTTTTGAAAGGTGCAGTATTACTAAGGTAGTGCATGCACAAAATCAATTGTCATGTACTTTTAGTACATCAATGCTTAACAATGGAATTTAATATCCATTGTAAGCTTTGTAGGCCCTAAAGGAGCTATTAGCATTAAGAACAAGGCGGTTCCCTATTTAGGCCCTCCAAAGTATTCAAATAGGGATAATAGGCCAACAAGGGCCCAATGTAAACTCAATAAGACAACTTTCAAGATAGTTATGGTTAGTTAAGTTAGGGTATTGTCTATAAGTAGGCAAGAGACATTATTTTGAGAATCTTTTGGCTCATTTGAAAATGAGAGAGCTTAGCCTCCTCTTTGTGAATGTGAGCCTTGAGAATAGACCTTGCTAGATCTCATGTTTGTATTGATTTGCTTCCACCCCTTTCAATTCTATTGATAATTCTTTGAAGCTCTATTTGTGATTTTCATTCTATGGCTATATCAACATGAATGTTATGTGGTTATTTTGATTTTAACTTTAGCTTTATTGCTATGGCTATTTGATTGGGTTTGACACATGAGATTTGTGGATCAGAGCATAAGATCCAATGGTAGTGCCAATGGCTTTGGCTATCCAAGTGAATGCATTTTACCATGTCTTCCATTCCATTTGAGTCCTTCATGAAATATGTACTTGTGATAGCGATGTTGAATAACCCTTGGATTGAATGAACAAAAGGCTATTTCATGACCAATAAAATTGCACAGATGATAGTAGTTGTTGTTCACTCTTTTCTCCATTGTTGGACATGTGAAAAAATCAGATCACAAAAGACCTAATTATGCCCTTTGATCTTTGGCTTAATTGGGAAGCACATCTACCATCATTACAAATGTAGAAATCAAGCATCTACTACACATAGAAGATCTAAACTCAATAAGAACCTGTCAAAATCACTTATGTAAGTTAATTTAATGTTCCAGTCCGTACAACAGCAGTACTACAATAGTACTCACATGTGGGAACTCATACACATAAGAAAAATAACATTATATACACAAGTATCCACTATATCATCTCAAATATGCAAAAATGGATGTAGAACCCTCAAAGAGATATCTTCCATAAGAATGAATGAGAGAAGAATGAGAGAGATGGATTCCTTCCATGCTTGTAGCCTATTTATAACAACCTATTGACCTATTTGGATGCTCTTACACAAGCTTATCAACTTATGGAAGTTTCTAGATCTCTTCCATACCCCTAGATCTAACATGACTACTCAACATGACTAAATTAAACTAGTTGATATTTTTCACAGGACATTCAATTTTTGAATGGTTTCCAACATAGATTCCACACCATACATTCTCCATGTTAGGATATTGTTGTCGCATCAACTTGTCGGTAGCTTTACCAACCTTAGCATTATTTTCTTCTAATGTTTTTAGTTTCGCATCAAATTCATCTTGCATTTGTTCCATCTACATCTATTGTTTTTTACCTATCTTTTCGAACTACTCCATCAACAAGTCCAAAATTGCATTGATGTTGGTATATGCAATGGTGGTAGAAGTTGTGGTAGTGTGCCCTGATGTATAACTCAACATCCCAGTATGTGGTTCATCAATAGACTCCTCATCTTTTTATTGCATTGCATTTCTATTGCTTGCACCAAAGTAGTATACTGCTTTCTTTGCTTAAGTTCACGACTGATGCTTTTTGGCAATCCGTCTGAAAACCACATGATTATGGCATGATCACGAGTCATTTTTGGATGAATGGATCTTCGAGAAACTTCCTTGGCTTGAAGCATGTGATCAATACAACTTTTATTGATTTTCAATTATTACGTTGTTTTGGAGTTTGGTTAAAATACCAATTTAGTGCTGCTTCTGTAAGTGCCATTGGAAATAGCTTAAGTTTATCCTTTGGATTAACTTCACCATAGATCTCACAAGTTTCTCTATAAATTTTAATAAATCTTATTGGATATGTGACTCCAGTATATTTCAGTATCTCCAGACAAGGTGTTCTTCTGATAATAAGACATGATGGTGGCAGATCATACTCTTGATCTTCCTGATCCATCTCTTGAGATTAAAAATTTTCAGATCATGGAAACTCTTTGTAATCAATAGAGTAGTGAATTCTAGTTGTCTCACTGAAAATAGATCTTGATGGTTTAGGGGTGGTAATGCCTTACCTGATCTAAGTTTCATCCATCAAAATGATTTTTGAGATTGTAATGTGATCAACTAGGCTATACTCTAAAAATGAAAAAATCTGATCGTAACGGCCCTTGTACAACTTAGTATGTAGCTTCTTGGTTGAGCTATTTTTTTTTCTTGTCCTACAAATCGCGTGTTGATTTAAGATATGCATGTCTACATTTAGTAAACAATTGGTGTAAGTAATTACTGAAACCACTATATCTGGTAATTCTGATCAAATTAACCTTCATCCTCTTAATTGGAGATAGAAAACACTATGAAAAAGCTATGATAGGCTTAGTGAAGATTTCTATGTAGTATTAGAACACTTTTTCGACTCGGCAAGAGTTTTTTGTTTATGCAGAACAATCTTAAAATCACTAGAAATCTTCTCTGAGATAGATCTTGACAACTAACCTTCGTGTGAAAATTTGCCTATGTTGGCAAATCTAGCTATGTCAAATAATGTAAATTATGTACATAAGTGGGTGCCGCACATGTGAGGCCATGGACCCACGTGGGTAACCTATCCTAGTGTAAGTTAGATCAAGTCTAAAGAGTAGGTCTTTGACCATCACTAGGCTCATGCAATTGCTTTAAATTCTAGAGTTGAGATGGCCAAACTTCTCATCCCATAAAGAGCTCTACTCATGATTGGTGCTACTTGCACTTGCACATTGATCCAAAACAATTTCCAAGACATGGAGTTTATGATCCACTTGTGTGCTTTGTTCAATTATCTCGAATTGATTTTTTAGGTCTTTGACAAAGAATCTATCTCTGTAAAATTTAACTTGGTAGCTTTAATCTTTCAAAAAACCAACTATTAGTAAATTCTTTGCCAAATTTGAAACCAACATTGCATTTTAAATATTTCCCTTTTGTCTTGATGCAAGTACCTCTAACACCTTTAATTCTTTGTGCATTGTTATCTCTAGAATGAATCTTAAATTTTCATCATTCTTCTCAATGGTGGAAAATCAGTCTTAAAGAGAAGTCATGTGATATGATACTTTTGAAACCAAGTACCACTCTTCTCTTGATGGAATTTGACTCACCGCCACCAATGACATTTCATCACATTGCTCACCTGTGAAAAATTCAACTAGTTTAGCTGAGTTATTTTGGCATTTATAAGGCCAACTTGGAATTTCAACTTAGAAATAGATTTTTTTATGTCAATAAAGGCCTAAATAGTGTTTGTACTATTTTTGGGAGTAGATATGTGGATAAGGTAGATTTAGACGTACTCTAATTGGCTAATATAGATACATTGCATTCAGTCACTAAAAACTAGATTTTTGGTGAAGTACCTAGAAGTTGCTATTTTAGGGCAAGTAGGACAAGTTGCTATTATGGCTGCTATAAATAGTTGTACCAACATGGAGAATTAATTTTGTTGTTCTCATTTTATGTGGAGAACTTTTCTCTTTTGATTCGAATTCTATGTTTACCTCTTTTATATTTCTCATTATATTTTGAGTTCTAGTGTATAGAATGTGAATTTTCTTGTTGTATTTGGATCCACACGTGTGAAGGATTGTTTGCTGTTTTTTTTGTATGGAAAAGGATAGTACCATATCAAATATTAGTGATTATGATCATATCTACATGAATATCTCAATTCTAGCATGGTAGATGTATGAATTCTAGCTTGCGATTGATTCTAGATGTGCATCCAAATTTAGCCAAGATCCTATTAATCTATTAAGTGTGTTTTGGATATGATTTTCTAACATGGTATTAGAACAGGTTGCAAGCTAAAGTTGATGTATTCTCCAAATTAAGAGGTGAATTTGAGGGCACCATCAATTCTATTGTGAATTGGAGTGGTTTCTATCTCAAATCAAGCATTTTCAAGTGTAGAAAGTGGATATGTGATCCTAGCTTCATTTTAGGTCAAATCACTTGGAGTAGGCCAATTTTTTAATCCACTTACTGGAATGTGGAGACAAAAATTGCTCATGATTGTGGATGTGGCATTCCATTGGAATTTGTGTCAAGTTGATTCAAAATTTTGCAATTTTGTGAAAACTCTAAAACTGATAGGATCTCTTGATTTTGAAGTACGGTTGGACTTTTCAAGAATGTGCTTCAATCTTAGGAGTGTCAAAATCTCATTATATTGTGGTAAACCAATTCTGATCAAGATATCATCAATTCTATGTGCTAGATTTGCTAGAGGAGAGAAAAAGAGAGACTAGATTTTCTCCAAATCTTTGTGATTTTTTCTTGTCATCATTTGTAATTTTCAAGAGAGTCCTAGGTGCATTGGAACATGTTCGAAGAAGAAGATCAATCATGGCAACATGGCTACAAATGGAAGCTTCATGTTGTTGAGCAATGATAGGCTTATCTCAAAGCAACTATTCAACTTGGAAGGTGAGGATGGAGTCCTTGCTAGAGATGAATGAGTTGATGGATATTGTTGTAGGTGTGGAGGAGAGAACTTTGGCACCTCAAGAACAATTTAGGTATGATAGGACAACAAAGAAAGCTCTTCATGTGATCAAGATAAATGTGACTAATGAACTTCTCAAGGAAGTTGGTAAGTGCACTACATCCAGTAAAGCTCGGGAAACCTTGAAGAAGGTTTGTGAGTCCAACTCTACATCTAGAATTCTAACCCTAAGGAGAAAATTTTTTCAAAGTCTTCAAAAGAAGGCTGAAAGTGCTCGTGCTTTTGATTTGAAAGTTACGCCCACCACTTACCACCCAATAATCCAAGAGGGTAGGCCCATCATTACTAGGCTCTCCATTGCATTAACTCATGGGTAGCATCTATCAAGCCCAAAGGGTAGAATGAAAAATGGGTTCTTTTTTTGTACCACCAAACCATGCTTTTAGCCGTGAAGCTTGTTCAAGTTGTTTTAAATGGCTTGTTGGATGATCTTGCTAACTTGGTGCAAAGTTTTGCAATTCAAAAGACATTGCCAAGTATGGAGGACTTGCAAGAGGTCTTGGTGGCTGAAGAGTTTAGACTCCAAGAAAGAGAAAGATCATCTTCTACATCTCAAGTTGGAGAGGAGTAAGCTATGGTCTCAAAAGACAAATTCAAGAGCAAGGGCAAAATCAAGTGGTCTAAAGGGCAAGATCAAGGTGAGCCTTCTACTTTTTTTTGACAAGAAGAAAGATAGACTTAAGCCCAAATGTTTCTATTGTGGAATCAAAGGACATTTTTCTAGTGATTGCTTCAAGAAGAAGAGAGATCAAGGTGGAGAAGCAAAGCAATCTAGATCTTGTTGATGAACAAATCTCAAATGATGGTTTTAATATGTCATCATGCTTGTTGGATAATCATGGAGATATTGATCCTTGGTGGATTGATAGTGGAGCTACATCACATATGACATTTCATAAAGAGTATTATTCATCATTGATGGCACTTGAAGGTGACAAAAAGGTAATCTTCATGGCCAATGATGGTGAGTGTGCAATAAAAGAGATTGGCACAATTCCTATTTCTCTCTCTACCAATAAGAATGTGAATTTGAAGAATTTTTTGTTCATTCCAACAATCACTAAGAATCTTCTTAGTGTTACAAGAGTTTCAAGGTGGAGTTTGATGGTGACGCATGTTTGATCAAGGTGAATTGATTGCAAAAGAGAAGAGGCAAGGTAAATTGTTCAAACTTGATGCTTGTGTTGTTGTTGTGAAATTTTCTTTCATTTCTACAGACAAACATTGAGATTTTTTTTGAGTAAGTCATAAATTGTCATAGTTCAATCCTCCAAAATTGTTGAAGGTTCATACATTGATCGACTATCAAAATTTTGTTCAACTGATTGTCAAATGTCGATTGACTATCGACTAGTTGTTGACTGTTGACTAGTTGTTGACTCTCAACTAGTTGTTGACTGTCAGTTGACTTCAACTAACTATCAAATGTCAATTGATTATTGACTGACTATTAAATGATAATCAGTAGTTCAAACCATAGAGCACGTTTCAATCCATAGTGCAATCCATAACACATTCCAAAATGTAATTCGAAATACGATTCGAGAAATTCCATTAGGATTAAGCAGTTTTTTGTTTTTCTTTTTTGTAAAATGATTTAGACAATTTGTAAAAAACATTTATTTTGTTATTTGCATCTTTTTTGTAGGCCATTTAGTGTTGTTTTTTAGTCGTTAAAAAAAATTGAAAATATATAGCAATATGGACAACATTCCATTATCCGGTATACTGGCAATCATGAATGGTTGTTCGGATTGTCGCGATCTGTTTCAACACTAATTCGAACATTATCAAAGATATGTCAAATGAGCTCTAATTAGTGCTAGTGAGAGTAAGTGCTCCAAAACAAGTGGTACTAGTGGTAGTCAGTATTTCCACTAAATAAGCTGCTAGGCAGTTAGTCGCAAGAAATGTCGAGTCGGTGATAATATACATCTGCATATTTGACAAGGCTTCATTAAAAATGAAATTAGGTAGGAATTATAACACTTAAGTTTCATTTTGGCAAGTTAATAAAAAACAACAACATTTTTTATCTGAATGAGTTTAATTTTATGCATGTTATAAATACCAATTTGCTAATGATTTAATCAAGTTTTATAGTGTGACATTGTGTTGAATGTTGTATATGATGTGATTTCAAAATCAATTTGTAAACACATTGTAATTTTTATAAATGTACTAATATTTACAATATGATCTCTGTATCAATCTATGAGCACATCATAATCTATGATATCAATATATTAAAATATGATCATTATATGCAATGTGTTTTTCCTATAAATACATAAACAAAACATAATTTTTGCAAGGACGTCAAAATATACATTCTTGTGCTCTTAATATTCATGCATGAATATATATATTATAATCTTTGCAAATGATTTTGTTATCTTCATCTTTTTGTTTCACAATTTTTTTCATTATTGAATCAATCCATTTTTTAGTTGATCAAATGACTAATTTATATTTCAAATTACAAGCATTATCATATATGGTGATCAACTAACACGATGAATTACTAGTTTGGCATCTATTTATGTTTCTATTAACATGTTTGCTTAACCATATGGTTCATATATATGGATCTAGTGCTCACTATACATCCATCTAAATAAAATTTTAAAATAGTTTTTGCCAAATGTGAAAAATCTTTTAAGAACTTTTCAACATATTGCCATGCATGGCAAATCACCAAAATGCTCTCTATGATATTGTCATGAGTGGCAAAGCCAAGATAAAATTTGTCAAGTGAATGATAGTTATGTGGCTAAACACAAGGCTACATGGCTAAACACTATATTCTCTTATTGTGCAAGAAGTGTCACAACATGAAAAAAAATTGTGCCCACAAGTGAAAAAAAACAATTTGCGACAAATGCCCTCAAATAATCGTTTTTTTTTTTCTCAAAACTATCTTTTTTTTGTCATATTTGATGTAAAACTCTTTATTTAATATGGCTTCAAGTGAAGTCAAAAGCACATCATCTAACATAAACTTCAACATGAAGTCTCAGTGCGCTATTTCAAAGAAACGAGCTACATCAACAAAAAAATTAAAATGCCTTTTCTACACTTAAAGTTCTAAAAATCTCATGTAAATGACTTGGGACTTGACAAAAAAGCAAACTCCTCATCATTGTTTTAATTATTATAATAGCTTCAAGATTCACCAATCAATCCTTGTACAACCCACCTGTAGCAACCTACCACCTATTTTGCATAAAATGACATAGGAATCACATTAATTGTCCATGCATGTGACACACTACAAGAACAAGAAGCATCTCAATTATTTCACTTTTGTTTGAAGAAAGTAACACTAAACCATGCTGATATTGAATCCTTCCAAGTTTTTTATGGCAAATTGTATGGACTCATTTTGCTTTTCATGCACTCCTCATGCCAATTTTCTAGAGTCATGCATAAAAGACAAGACCAACTTCAAGCATGCAATAAAAATAGTGCATGCTTCTAAAATGATTGGTGTCATCCATAATTGGTAGATGTTAGATAAGTACTAAATGTGTGTCCACATAGGTATATGGCCTAGTTGTTGCATTATTAACGTTAGAGCAATGTGCTCCTTGGCATCACCTACTATTTGCACATAGTGATAATAGCGCAAATTAACTACCATTACAAGAATTATTATTGATCAAAACTCAAAAGCATGCATTATTAACTATGGCAAATATCCAAATTTGTAGGCATTTTCTTTAGCTTTGACTTCTTTGTAGATTCATTTAACCTACTTGAACACATAGTCTTGCATTTGCAAGGCACGACCCAAAGAAACTTAAAAGAATTAGAAATAGCTACTTTGCAAAAAGGTGGTAAACAAGGCCCACCCAAAACAAAGATGATTTTGGAGATATATATACTCAAGTAACCCACAAAAATTTTGGCCTAGAATGAACACACATTGCATGGTGGAAAAAGCCCTCTAAGTTGTATCTACTTATAGCTAACCATAAATATTTGTAACAAGAATTTTTATGCCCCCATATATATGTTCATTGTTGATAAACTTGTTTCAATCAACCAATGTATTATAGTATGATGCATGCAAGATTATTACAACACTGCTTAGGATCTTCTTCAACAAGAAGAGTAAATAAAATCTTTGTTCAACTTTAACATAGAGAACAATGTTTTCTAGAGACCTTCATTGATAGTTAAGATGATAATTAAAATATGACACTACGACCCATAAAAGTTACTAGAAAGGTCATTTTCCTATACATAGTTGTAAAGGGTTGCCATTTTTGGCAACCCTCAAACTATATTTGTTGCATTGCATATGCTATTTCTATGTGGAACTATATTTTTGATTGCTTGCATGCAAGCTTTCAAAAACAATTGTGATCTCTCTCTCTCTCTCTCTCTCTCTCTCTCTCTCTCTCTCTCTCTCTCTCTCTCTCTCTCTCTCTCTCTCTCTCTCTCTCTCTCTCTCTCTCTCATGGATAGTATCTAACTTTTCACCCACCCCTTCTTGCTAAACAAATTTTTTTGACACCATGGTTTGACATCTTGACATTTTGGGTCTATAATAAATCTAGGTTTCACGTGGTTCTCTTCCAATGGTCAAGATCAACCCTACTTTAATCCAACGGATGGAAACGATGGCTTCCAAAACAAGCTACCATGTGGCTCCTTTTACTAAGCTTCACATGCTGACCTAGTAAGGTAACTAATGGTACATGACAAAACTAATAGCCATTACCATTTCTCCTCTTCTCTTCTCCCTACTCTCATTTCTACTCTTCTCCTACATGAAGTCCAAATCCTTGATATTGGACATGAATGTAACACTTGGTATCTCCACTCCTTGGTGTAGAGATACATTTATTTTTGTCCAAACTTTGTCACCTCACATGATGAAACTCCTAAGCAAGGTCTTTTGTATATGGTTGTAAACCAAACAATGCTAGTATCTATGTTGCTTCTACTTTTGATGGGTCTTAACTATGGTTCCATGGTTGGGATGGACTTGATCTCTAGCATCCCCACTAGTCCATTACAATCAATGATCATACTCAAGGGGGAGACAAAATTCAAATGGAAATATCAACTAGAATAACCACTTTTGACTTGTACCCTGTGGAGGGAGGGTTGTTGACCTCATAGTAGTTCATAACTTTTGTTTTCTTTCACCCTTTGGTGTAAATCAATCTTTGACAATGCATTGTAGACCCTTGAGACTCATCCTTGACTTTGTTCAACTGAATACATATTAGTAATGGAACAAAGCACATTTGAAATATTTCAATGTCATTCACCAAATTCTTCTAAGTATGTGTCGTCCAATTATTCAAGCATTGTTGTTGCATGCCAATTATAAAAGGAACATAAAACATTTGTTTAGATATTGTCAAACAATAAAGGTTTTCGCTATCAATCTATAATTTACCTTCTATTAATAGTTTCATCGATTGAGATTCATTCCAAAACAAAATCTATTATTCATAATAGTAGTGTTCAATAGAAAAACATCTCATAAAATCTAGATTTCTACCTTGCAACTTGACCATCTTTGTGAAATAGAACTTGAATGGAAGACTGAGTTGTGCTTAGGCGCGTCGGAACGCGTGGCGCTTGTCGTCGGATCCCAGCACTCCACGTTGTGTTGTGTTCGGTTTTGCCGTACGGGCCTATTGGTACACGTAGGAACTCGTCGTGCTGGCTGCCGGATCCCCGTCCCGGGACATGCTTCGACCCGCCTTGCCCTCGTCTTCTATCGTGCGTTTGAGCAAGTCGTGCAGGTGGTAGGTTCGGCGCTCCAGAGGAAGAGGCCTTTCACCCACCCTGCCCTCAGGCTCCGGCGCGTGGGAATTTGTCGGATCGTCACTCCCAAGTCCCGATCGCTTGGAATTGAACTGCAAAGCGCCCGCGCGCGACTTCTTCCGTCGGCACGGGTGAGCTCTCGACACGTGCTCTTGGGGATGCACAAGGCATCCCTAATATTAGTCGGGTAACAACCAAGGAGGTAGAAAGCGCAGCGTCTAGCATGGATTTTGACTTGGAGTATTGTATCTTACTTACTACCACAATTTGCATCAAAAAATTGTTTGCTTTTGATTTGAAAAACCCAATTCATAAAATTATTTTCAATGTAAGCAACGAAAAATGAAAGCTTTCTTATCTCCAATATTTATCACCTTGGATTTGTAAATAGCTCTTGACTTTTGAAAATAAGTTTGTAGAGCTTTGTTATACAATATTGTATCAAATTCAAATCAATATCAAGACATATAATGGTTTTAAAAACAAGTAATCATAAATGATGACCCACATCATGAAATTTTTTACATAACCATATTTTCTCAAACTTTTTAGGTTGATCATACTAACCCAATAGAGATCATATTCTCTAATCTCGCATGTAGATCAAGAGACAAAAAGCCATTGTCTTCTTAGCAATGTTCTCAATAGTCCAAATTAGATCGTCTTTCTTGAAGCACTATTGATGAATTGCTCTTTGCAAAAACGCCTAGACTTGTGATCATATAATAATGCTATTGATGTTAACCATATGGTTTGCATGTATGAATACAAGAACCTCCCTTTCTTGTTGTCACATAATTGAAATAACCAACAAAACCAAGTCACGCAATTTTTAAGTTGGATCTACAACTTGATTTTTTAACATGTTGAGTCTTGCAAAGATATATTGTACACCACTTTATTTGGCTTCAATCTATTGCTTTAGCATTGTACTTGATTTGCAAGTTTATTTACTATACAAGATACTACTATTTGTCAAAAAGTAGCTCTTGTTGCTTAGTTACTCTAAGAAACTTGATGCTTGTTTTGAAATTATGCCATCTATGATCTAGGGCGGAACTTTTTCTCCATTCTTCACTATTTCGTTGTTCCCATATAATCTACGAAGAATCCAAGAGTGTTGACTTTGGACCTTCCAAAGTCTCTTACAATGTTTGCTTTCTTGACTTCATGCACAAGACTCACACTATTGCAAAAAATTGATTGACAAAATAAACAATTACCAAGTATACATTTTATAAGCTTGTCCATTATGTTCTGGCCCAAAAACATGTCTCTATGCAATGCATGAGTTTCTATTATGGGCAAGAACTCCTACCAGCTCCTAGGACCAACACTTCAGATAGCTCTTTGCTCAATCAAAAATATCATAATCTACTACAAGATTCTAATCTAAAGGATGCTATAGCTTCTTTATAATGTATTTGTAGACACAAATATTATTCAACCTCTTAACCAAAAAAAGGAGTGCAAGCCGCGATCCAACACTTTTAGGATCTCCCACATTCTATTGTCATGCAAACAAAAAAGTACTTTGAAAACAAATCTCTCTTTGTCTCTCTCTCTCTCTCTCTCTCTCTCACACACACACACACACACACACACATATCAAGGGCCACATCGCTTGCCATAGTACCCATTGACTGCAATTAAAGGCAATGTTTCTTGGTTTGCAATGGGAGGATCAAACATGGGACCAAAGAAACTTTGGAAACTATAAAGGCAATGGATAGTCGACTACATGTGCTTTGTATAATGGGAGATTCGTATACATATGACATTGCTCTCACATGAGAGCAGTTTGAACCTGACAAACAAGGAACTTTCATTTGGTTGACACGTCCAATCGATGACATGTGGCAAAAGTCTTGGAGATATCCCATGAGCAAAAGACCTTTCTTTCACCATTAAGTTGTATACGACAGCCATGTTTCTAAGGCATTTCAATATGCGCGAGTGGGCAATACTACAAGATGACCCCTAGCCCCCTCTATTCTCATTGTACATACAGCCCCATGAACAGAATAGGCGTGGCAAAAATGATTAATTTTGGCAAACTCGTGTCTCCTAGATGGTGAGCGCTCATTGGTCTCGTGCAAATGCATGGCAGTGCCAATAAGCAAGCGAGAGGGTGAGAGAGTAGCAATACTAATGGAACTTTTTCACTGGGTGGACGCGTTTTGCTACACTCACAAAGTTACGTGTAATTCAAATCCCTTTTTGTTTGGCATCGGATCACGTGTGTACGCTTCTCTAACTAAATCTTTTTCTTGAGCGGAGGCTGCCTGCGCCCACTCTGGCTTCGCGCCTCCCGAACTCTGCTGCATCTGCTCAGTGGTTCACTCCTTGTTTGCTGCTAATCCCGATGTTTTCAAATATCTGTAATAACTTTTGAAAAAACATGTCAAATCATCCATTATCGACTATAACTCAAGGCTTAAAGCCTAATGAAAAGGCAAGCGCTGTTGGATCCTTTCGTCTCCTTAATTATTTATTTATTTTTTATTCTGATCTGGATTTGTAATATGCATGCGCTGTGGATGATTTCATGTCGGATTAAAGCATAATCAACTATAATATATTTTACCCCGTCGCTTCCATTGGCATAATCAGGTATGATATGAAGGATATAATGCTGCAGCGCTTGCCTATCTATATCTGTGCTAGGCTCCGGTATCGGTTCCATTCCCAAGTTTGCGTGTGATATTTCAGGATATCATAGTTTTCTTGTTTTCTTCACAACTTTCATGTGAATTGTGAATAGATTTCCCTTAACTTCCGGTTTGTTTTCTATATTAAAAGACAGTCATACGCCGCTTGGCGTACCAGCTGTCAAAAGATTTCTCTTTATCTCTTCATCATCAATCAATGTTTCTAGGATTTATATGCCAGAATAGCATCCTATCTCTACTCTGTTCCATTTTTTTTTATTGCGTCGTTTTGACCTATTCTGACTTTCAACAAATTGTGCTTGTTTTCATTCGTTGCACTGTTTTGATGTTTATTAATCTTTTGCGAGTATTGTATTGAATGTAGATAAAATTGTCGCAGTTTCTCCATTAATAACGCATATCTACTCCACTGATTACCAGAGCAACCTCGGGTCGCTTGGTCTCAATTTTTCCCGTGTTCTAGTGTCACTCTAGATTCTCTCATTTCCGTGTGGGATTCATTGTGTTTATATCCATATACAAGTCTCCGTGAAGTTTCTGATTTCCCCTGCTTCGATCTATCCTTTCTGTTTCGTTTTGCGTAATTCCTCCACTTTGTAAATCGCAGATCTCAGAATTTGATCTCTTACATGCGAACAGCCGGAGATACCTGCTTTACTTTCTTCTTATTGACCTTTCCCAACTCCTTTGAGCAGTGAATCATCTGCTTTGATATTACGTTGCCTTCGGAGCTCCTAAATCTCCAAAGAGAGGAGCTCTGTACAAAGCTGTGGGTGGGCAACCGGTGGATTTTAGCGCTTGATTGTATAGGAAGCCAGATTAAGGTGTTGAAATAAGCTCCTGTTAAGTTTGATCACTTCATTACCAAAGGCAATTCAGGTGCTGTGCTTCAACTTAACTTTTTCTGGATTATGTAGATTAGGCAAGATTTCTTATAGATGAGACTAGGAAGCACATCTTCTTTGTTATTTTCCTGGACTGAAGACTTTCTGAATGAATCGGGCAGAGCAATAAGAAAAGCTAGTTGATTAGCTTCCTGTTGCTTCCGCATTATTCTAAGAGGCACCTGGTTGTTGAAATTGTCCTCCTAAACCAGTCCGAAAGTAGAGATGAATGTGCTTTAATTTGAAGAGCAAACGTCAGTATAGAATACAAGTTCTGCATAAACTTTCAATTTAAGCGCTGCCTCAAAGTACTTCCTTTGTCGTTGTTTAGGAATCATCTTATTCTTTTCTGAGTATGTTAATTAGACCCTTCATGCTATCACGAAAAGTATGCTTTCCCGGCGATAACTTGTCGTCTGCTCTTTGGTGGTTCAACTCCATGAGCAGAATTCAAAGGAACGGCGACTCAAAATATGTTGCCATCTCGATCACCAGAGCGGGTAATAATGTCAAGGGATGGCTCAGTTCTTGGTAAGAAGACCATTCTTAAGAGCGATCATTTTCCAGGATGTCAAAACAAGCGTTTGCAGCCAACGATAGAAGGTGCCCCAAATTATCGCCAGGTGAAGTTCAAGCTTCTCGTCGGTTGTGTTCATGCCTCTGTTGTGCGTCATCCAATGCAGCTGCTGACAATATTCTGTTGACAATATTCTAGTCCTGCAGATTGAAAACTAGCCAAACCTGATTATTAGGATTATACAAACGAGCTTTCTTTGATTTAATAGTTTTAGAAGCTCTGTTGTATCTGCATTTGGCAGTATTAGCTTGTATCTTCTAAAAGGATTCACAGCAAATGTCCATGAATAGAAGGCCGTTAATTACAGCGCGAGATGACAGCACTACACTCTTTGATATTTGCAGGTTGAGTCATTGGATATCTATGGAGTAGCCATTCCCACAATTGCTGGGATAAGGAGAGTTCTCAACCTCGTTGGAGCCAACAGATCTACTAGTCAGATGAAAGTTCTTTGGCACAATTTGCGAGAAGAGCCAGTAAGTGTTTTGGTACGAATTTTAAAATCTGTAAGACTCGACAGTGTTGGCTTGCAGATTAGCATGCAAAGGATATGGTTACCATTTTCAAGGTATCTTAGCTAGGTCCATGTGCGTTCAGTGATCTTTTCTGGCACCGAAACTGACAATCTTTCATGTCAAAGGTTGTCTACGTAAATGGCAGGCCATTCGTTTTGCGTGAAGTGCAACGACCTTTCACAAATCTTGAATACACGGTATGGCATACTCTGAAAACACATTCACGGGTTCAATTCAAATGTAGAATACTTGACCTGTTAAGTCACCTAATTGTCATCTCTTATCAGCCATCAAGTAGTGTGGTACTATAAAGGTTTGCAGTAATCTTGCAGTTTGTCAGGATTGTGTGCTTATCCTTTTTGTTTCTCAACTCAAATCCCATGAAAAGATACCCCAGTTGCTTCTTCCACAATATGGCTTTGGGTTTATGGCCCAGAAAGGGCTAGATATCCATTGGAGGGTTCTGTAAAAAACTTAAAGTAGTCTGAATCATATAATTGTACCACACCCAAAAAAGTTCTATAGATGAGAACAAATTCCAGAGAGTTTGTACCTTCTGTCTAGGTACTTTATTTCCAAGTTTATAAACCTTCCAGGACTTTTTCTGGATAGAACTACCATGCACTCTCGAGTATCTGGAGTATATTCCTATTTCATTAATTCATATGATAGCATTAAGCTCAAAATGCTTCTAGGTTTGGAATAATGAGGTTCTAAGGTTCACGATCTCACTTTTAGCAACAACCTCCATGTCATCATCCAAGTATACTAACAGCTTCATGGCATTCTAGTGAAAGGAGAAGTGACTGATTGGCATGTGAGGTACCTTCTATTCAGTAAACCATGAGGTTTAAGTAGATCCTTCACTAGTATGAGTTCACAATGCTGATTCACAGGGGAGGGTTCGATTGCGTTAAAGAGGAACTAAATCATAATCAATAATAAGTATTCGAAAAGGAGACACACAATGATTAACCCCAAATAGATGTATCATATTCATCATGCAATCATCTTCTATTTTCATCGTGTGTACAAACGAAGAAAGTGGGCTGTGCCCATGTCATACCCCTTAATGCCAAGATTCACCTGTATTATCCCATCCTTTCCCTGTTTCTAGCATATATCTAAATTAATCAAAATATTGCCTTGGTAGCATCTTTGTCATGATGTCCACTAGCATTCATTCTATGGGACAATACTGGAGTGTTTGTACTCCTTCCTGCACAAGATCTCAAATGAAATGATACTAGACATTCATATGTTTGGGTTTTTTATATGACATAGGAAAAGACGTCCTTGATTGTCATTGTATAAGACCATTGATTCCTTTCCAATTCTCAATTCATCCACTAAATTACCAATCCATATGCATTCTTTTACAGCATGGCAAACTGTTGCACTCCAATCTGATGGCCGGTGTGAGGAATGATCCACCCATCCATAGGTGCCCTTCTCTTGAGTCTATCTGATTGCTATTCTAGGCCGGGGACACATGGCTACCGTGCAAGGGGTGATCAGTCCCCATGGTTCCATGAAATCTTGTACCCACCCCTGTGCCCCGTCATGAACCTGTGACACACGGTCACCCAACGTACTGCCAGCTAGCTGCTCGTCCAACAGAGGCATCTCCGCTGCTGACGACTAGGGTCCATACGGTCATAACTCCGCCTACTGACATCCTGTCAGGTGGTCACACCGGGTCACTGCCTGTGATGCACCGGACCCAACTGGCGCCCTAGTGTCCATCCCAGTTACAGGCCCTGGCCCTCGGCCCCTAGTAACTAGTCGTGTTGGGACTGTGCTAGAGCACAACTAGCGTCTAACAATCCTTCCCTCTTCTGGCAAGTCATCGATCCTCAATGACAAACTCTGGGTAAGACTTCCGCAACATCTAGCGAGTCTCCCAGGTAGCATCAGAATAAAGGATGCCCCTTCCAAGCCACTAGATACTCCTAGAGGAGACTTAAACGTCTCCCAAGACTCCCAATCCGGATAGAGCTCCGAGAATACAAAGGGGAAGTGCAGTAGATTAAACCAACCCAGCCAATCCTAGATCTCCTCCGATCTATCCCCCGAGCACTGCAAATCACTAAGATTTAACAATCCGACAGCATAACGACCGCAGACTGTCAATGATCCTCATGGACACTGGTGAGAGTGTATATAGAGTGTAGAACCCACCCCGCCTGCCCATGCACAGAACCACATGTAAGCATACTATCAACCCATGCCAAGCTCCCACGCATGTCCACCGCATGTAGGTACCCCTAACCCATAATCGCCAAGACCCATGCAAAAGCACAGTGCATGTACACCCTATCCCATACTAGGATGCAACACACATGCTAATACTGCATGCGGGTGTGACCCCATGGTCCTACTCGACTATTACCTAGATTAGGCCCGATCCCTACGTCCAAGGCACCCCCTAATGGTACAATCCTCCACTAGGGCGTAACATACGTTCCCCCTTATTTCGGTTCTGTCCTCAAAACTTAAATTAGGGAAACTACTCTTTAGATTACCTTCTAGTTCCCATGAATCCTCATCATCAGAATGTCCTTTCCATCGAACCTGATGCTCGATAGCCTCCCGATTATGCAATCACTTGGTTCTTGTATGACGAATCTTTTCAGGTTCCAAAGGAATCCTTTCAAATAAGTCTTCAAATGAATCTAGAATTTTACCAGAACCTAGGTGATCTCCCTCATGTAAACTCATCTTCAGATGACTTACATGAAACACAGGATGAGCCTTGATTCCCTCTGGTAACTCTAACTGGTAATCTAAAGATCCAATCTTTTTCAAGATTTTATATGGTCCACTATAACGAGCAGACAATTTGTAATGCTTCCCAGTGCGCATTACCTTAGAATACTTCGGTTCTAAGATATACCCAATCTCCAACTTGAAATTCTCGAAGCAATCTTTTCAAATCAGCAAAATGTTTTACCCGATACTGGGCAGTCAAAACATTTTCACGGGCTAACTATAGCATTTCTTGCATTTCCCGCAAGAAATCCGCCACTTTTTGAACTTTAATCGACTCAGTTTCAACCGTTATCGGAGATCTAGGTTGAAATCCATACATAAGCATAAACGGACTAAATCTAGTAGCCGAATGCTTACTACTATTATAAGCAAACTCAATCAGTGGAAGATACGTTTTCCAATGAGATTGCCTAAGTGAAACATATGCACGAAGCATTTGTTCCATCATCTAATAGTCCTCTCAGTCTGACCATCAGATTCCGGATGATCAGTCGAGCCCATGCTCAAAGAAGTCTCAAGCTTTTCAAACACTATTGTCCAAAACCGACCTATAAATTTTGGATCCCAATCACTAACAATATTAGATGGCATTCCATATAATCTGAACAAACATTTAACGAAAACTTGAGCTAACTCAAACGCTTTTACTGTAGTCTTTACCGAAATAAACGTAGCCAATTTTGTTAACCAGTCAACTATGACCCAAATTGCATCATTCTGTTTATTCGTTCGTGGTAAACCAACTACAAAATCCATCGAAACACTATCCCACCGCTTAGTAGGAATATCCAATAGATGTAACAGTCCACCAACCTTCAAGCGCTCTGCTTTATTCCGCTGGCACTGATCACAATTCAATAGGTTTTAACTTTGGCCAAAAAAAGTCCCTCTGTACCAAATCTAGTGTACGATGTATACCTGGATGCCCAACACAACATGACATTCAAACAAAATTTTCTTTTTTATCGCATCCACTCCCGGTACACAAACTTTTTCCCTTCGAAACAAGATTCCATTTCGGATGGAAAAGTCATCCACTACCTTCATATCTTTCACAACCACCTGATCACCTTGCAAATCAATAACCGACTGAGAGCCTTTCAGAACCCTTTGCCAAATAGGTCCAAAATGAGGATCTTTTTCATAAAGACCTCGAAACGAAAGATACAAGCTCGTAGTGATTTCAGTGAACGACAACTCCTTCACCTCTCCAATTCGACTCAGGGCCTCAGCCACTTGATTTGACGATCCTTTAATATATCTCAAATCAAAGTCGAATTCTTGCATCAGCTCAGCCCATCGAGCTTTTCGACCCCTAAGTAAGGTCTTTCTGATTACATAAATACTTTAATGGTTGGTGATCTGAGCACACTATAAATTGACTAGATAGTGTCTCCAAGTCTTCAACACATGCACCACCGCAAAAAGTTCTTTTTCCTTAGTAGTATATCTAGTCTGAGCATCAGACAGTTTCTTACTCTCAAAAGCAACTGGCCTCGCCTCTTGAAGTAGAACTGCACCAACCGCATAATCACTAGCATCCACTTTAACCACATAAGTTTATCAAAATCTGCTATTACTAATATTGGTGCTGAGACAATTAGTTCCTCAAGTTTGTTAAAACTTGCAGGGTATCAATGCATTGACCAATTTTTCTTGAAGAATGGATTTGAAAGATGCGATTTAAACACAAGTGGGTGTAGATTCATACAGATAATGTTCCTTGTAGTTGCTCTATATGTGGATGATACTATTATCATTGGAGATAACAAGAAACGACTGGATAGCTTCAAGGAGTTACTGAAAAGTGATAAAAAGTGCTAGAAATATATTGAATCAGTGATGAGCAAATTCAAGATGGACTCTTTACCTATTACTACATCACTAGATCCTAAAGTCAAACTGAGTTCATAAATGTCACCCACATGATGACAAGACATGGAAGGAATGACTCGAAAGCCTTAAGACGACTAATTGTGGATCATTCATGTATGCCATGACATGCACATGTTCGGACATAACTATAACAATCATGAAACTAAGTTCTTAATGAATCCTGGAGAAGAGCGCTCATAGCAGTGGCCAAAAGTGTATTCAAATACCTAAAAGGAACACAGGTTCACACATTTGGACTGGGCAAAAAGTTAGATGGGCATGCGACTTTGATGACATGAAGTCTACATACATGTATTTATGTATAGTGGGTGAAGGTTGTGTGAGTTGGAGCAACGAAAAGCAACACTCCATTGCATTGTCCTTGAATGAGGCTAAATACATGGGCGTTTGTGTTAGACACCAGTTGTGCTCTAGCACAGTCCCGACACGACCAGTTACTAGAGGCCGAGGGCCATGACATTGGCCAAGGCTAGTAATTGGGATGGACACCAGGGGACCAGTTGGGTTTGGTGCGTCATGGGCAGTGACTTGGTGTGACCGCCTGACAGGATGTCAGTAGGCGGAGTTATGACCATATGGACCCTAGTCGTCAGTAGCGGAGATGCCTCTGTTGGACGAGCAGCTAGCTGGCAGTACGTTGGGTGACTGTGTGTGTCACAGGTCCATGATGGGGCACGATCGTGGTGACTCAGAGTCACGCACAGATTGCGGGTACATGATTTCATGGCTCCATGGGGACTGATCACCCCTTGCATGACAGAGCTATGTGTCCCCCGGCCCAGAATAGCAATCAAATAGACTCAAGAGGAGGGCACCTATGGATGGGTGGATCATTCCTCACACCAGCCATCAGCGTTTGAGAGCTCCTGGGAGATTGGAGTGCAACATTTGGTATTGAAGCCTCGTTCTAGAGAGAGAATAGCCCGTTCTAGAGAGAGAAAGTGTGAAAAAACACTATTTTTCAGCTTTTTCTTGGGAGATTTTTGAGAGAGAAAGTGGCCAATCCTCTTCCATGGGCAAATCACTGTAGGAGCAGCCTAGATTCAGCATTAGATCTCTATATCCACATGTGCGTGACTGTAGAGGGAGAAACAGGGCATTTTTTAGCCATGGAGCTGAAATTTCACTAGAAAATCATTTTTTTGAGGGAGAAATTATTGTCAGATCATTTTTTTGGCAGTAGCTGGATGACATTAGGGCGTCCTCAGCCAACTTGATTTCACCCGATTTGGAGCTATGGTTGCGGTCCAAATGGCATCACTTTCTATGCATATGTTCCCCACTCGGTGCAGAATGCAGTCTTGTGCTGATCTTCTGGGGCGATTTGCACCTGATTATAGCCACTAAACCCATCAAGAAAACTATACGCTTCTACGCAGGGCTGTTGTAGTTGCATAACTTTCTGGTTTTTGTTTGTTTGACTTGAGGATCGACACGGAGCAGCTTGTGAGGAGGGCTGCCCATCTGAAAAGTAGAAAACCGGCTGTCTATTGCTGTTTACAGGCTGTTTTTTCACCTTTTTCGACACAATTTTTATAGGCAGCTCCATCGCGCCTGTTTGCAATTCTATCGATTTCGGTAAAGATTTTCCAGCAAGTTGTGGTGGCTTTCGAAGACAGAAGCAGCACCTCAGCCTCCAACACACTTTTCTCAGGCTAATTTGTGGATTTCTGTCACATTTGATACCATCTGTTCCGACCTGCATCACACCTTATTCTGGCAGATTTGCAGCCTGCAGGGCCTTTGAATCGGCTTCAGCCTACTTCCGGGATCTGCCTACCGCAAAGTGGAGAGGGTTGTCGGACCTAAGACAGATCTACCTCCGTATTTTGTTCCAGCAGGATAGCAGGGAGTTATTTTTTTCCTCTATCTCATTTTTGGGTTGTGGTACTCTGTTTTCGTGGATGTTTGCAGTCAGTATTGTCTTTTACTCTTCCGGTACAATTTCTGGTATTGTCCTTGTTTTGTTTCCTTGTAAAGTATTTCGCAATTTTTGTACTTCCGTACTTGTAATTCTATATAATTTCCAGTATTTCCCTTGTACTTTCTAGTTGTCTCGCTTTCTTGCCAAGCATTTTGTAGTCTTGTACTTCTGTTTGTAACCATGGCCGACGACCGATTTGAAATCCCAACCAGTCCGTTAGTTGCTCTCCTCCAGCCAGTCCAGATCCGGCAGTTACCCTTTCGTCCGTCCAGGTTCGCATGGACAGTATGGACAGGAACACCGAGATGCGGGTTATGCTATCCTCCATTGTCGAAAACTTTGCGTCTTCTTCACAGTACCCTTCACAATTTCCTCCACAGTTTCCTTCCCACATGTCGCCCCCAATTTCCCGCTCCACCCATCGGGCGACCTGTTTATGTTGATTCCCCATTTGTTCATGGAATGTCCTCGACGCATAGGCAAGAAACTTCATACCTTACAGCCGCACCAGGAAGAGGGCAACGATGAGAATATTTTGGAGGATTTGCTGGGGAGTAGTGATGATGATACTAAGTGTCTTATGACCATTACGGTGCAGAGAGTAATCTCTAGGGCACCAGTTTGTTTCCTATCCACAAGGGCACGAGATGGCTGTCGGTTTCCAGTGCCTTCAGATTACCGGTATACAGTTGAGATGCCAGATGGTAATGGCACATAAGTGTGGGATTGATGAATCTCTCAGGCATTGTTATCTATTCATACTCATTCTGAGAAGTTAGACTTTCAGGATCACAAACATAGCCAAGTTTGATATTGTGCTAGGTTAAGTGGTGGCATGTGAGTAAGCAGCTCGCTGTAGACTTTTCTTGCTCATGAGTATGTTTTCAGGCATGAGGGTATGTCTCATGTCCTGTTGGGGGAGAGGCTACTTGTACAGGGTCCTCTTATTACCTCTATGCAAATAAAGAAGATGGATTTCCAGTATTTGTGGTTTTAATATTAATAAATGTGAATGATGATTTCAGTTTGCGATCAGTTTTTGTGATTTGCAAATAAACCGACATGCTAATAATTTAGAAGCAACCTCATCTCATTTAACTTCTTCTATGAATTATATTTTAGCTCAACAGCTCCGGTGTGATCCAGCAAGTCAGCTGGAAAAATCCATCCGAGTTTAAACATCTGTTAATAGCATGCCAGTGGGATTGCCGCCCTAGATGGAACGTGGAGCATCGTATTGAGCTCATTCCAGGGGCAAGCCCGGTATGTCGGCCTTCTTATAGGATAAGTCTGAAGGAGGAAGAGAAAGTACGAAAAATGTTGGAGGAATACCTCAAGTTGGGATATGTTCATCCTAGTTACTCACCTTTCGCCTCTCCCATTTTATTGGTTAAGAAAAAAGATGGTAGTTTTCAGATGTGCGTCGATACAAGGGATTGAATATAATCATTGTAAAGCATAGATATTCGATGCCCAGGATTGATGATCTATTGGATGTGTTGCAAGGAGCAACCATTTTCAGTAAGATAGGTCTCAAAAGTGGGTACCATCAGATACGGACCTGTGAAGAGGAAATTCAGAAGTACAGCCTCCAACCCATTTTGGACATTATGAGTTGTTGGTTAGGCCGGTTCGGGTTAACCAATGCACCCGCCACGTTCATGATGCTCATGAACGATGTCCTGCGTGACTATATGGGCAAGTTTGTTGTCAATTTTATTGACGACATACTGGTCTATAGTAAGACGATGATGGAGCACGAAGGTAATTTCCAAACCGTATTTGGCAAGCTACAAGACACAGTCTTGTATGCCAATGCTTAGAAGACTGAGTTGTGTAAGACTCGATGTCGAGTATCTGCGTCACGTAGTGATGGCAGAGGGTATTTCTGTTGACCCTGCCAAGGTGGCTGTGGTCAAGAAGTTGGGCCAAGACTGGCCGATATTCGTCAATTACAGTCTTTCCTAGGCTTTTGCAAGTTCTACCGACGGTTCATTAGGAACTATTCCAAGGTTGTTGCTCCTTTAACGGATCGGTTACCGAATAACGACACTGTGGTTGCTGGGATGCTAAGACTCAACATAGTTTTGACAGCTTGAAGGAGGTTGTTGCGACAGCCCCAATACTCAAGATTGTTGATCCCCAGAAACCTTCTGACCTACAGATGGTGCTAGTGGCATTGTAGTGGGTGTAGTGTTGAGTTAGGGAGGTAGACCAATAGCCTTTGAAAGTAAGATATTGATGCTAGCGCAACAGAAATATCCCACACATGAGCAGGAGCTGCAATTATACATGCACTCAAGGTGTGGCGACATTATCTGTATGGCGCCGAATTTTATGTGTATACTGACCATCATAGTTTGAAGTACTTCTGCACTCAGCCAAATTTGAAGGGTCACCAGGCTTGGTGGATTGAGCTGATGCAGAAATTTCATTCGGAAATTCGCTTCCGAAGAGGGAAGGAAAATGTCGTCGTTGATGCACTATCTCGGGTGCTGCATCAGATGAGCTTTACTATAGTTGATAGTGATCTCATGGAGGAAATCAAGAGAGCTCAGTAAAGCGACGCACATTGTCAGCGTATGTGGCCTGATGCGCACAAGGTAGTTGACCAAGCAAAAGAGTCAGTCCGAGCCTGTCGCTTCCGTAGAGGGCTATGGCTAGGGCAGAGAGTTATAGTCGTGAGAACCGTACCTATTGGGAATTCGAGAAAGGAGATTGAGTGTATTTACTAGTCCCTTTCAAGTTGAAGGTGCTATGCACAGGATAGTGCGCCAAATTATCTCCTAGGTATTGTGGACCATGGTTGTAGGAAGGTTATCCAAGTAGCTTATAAGCTATAGCTACCTGTGGGATGCAGGGTGCATCCAGTGTTTCATGTCAACAAACTGAAGAAATCTTTGCATGATGGCGATAGCTTGGTGGAAGTCTAGTATTTCTGGAGGAGAAAGACACCACAGGTTATGGGCCAGAGAGAGTCCTAGATCGAAGGGAGCAACGATTGAGGAATCGTCTCTGTTACGGCCCTAGTGGGGGATTGTACCATTAGGGGGTGCCTTGGACGTAGGGACCGGGCCTAATTTGGGTAATAGTCGAGTTGGACCCATGGGGTCACACCCGCATGCGGTATTAGCATGTGTGTTGCATCCTAGTATGGGATAGGGTGTACATGCACTGTGCTTTTGCATGGGTCTTGGCTATTATGGGTTAGGGGTACCTAAATGCAGTGGACATGCATGGGCGTTTGGCATGGGCTGATAGTATGCTTACATGTGGATGTTGTGC